>QQSS02193080.1:0-26352 GCA_003687565.2 Craspedacusta sowerbii
ACATACATACATACATACATACATACATACATACATACATACATACATACATACATACATACATACATACATATATAAATACCCGATATGCATGTAAGCATTTAAAAGAACTAGTTACCATAGCATAAAGACGATATGTATGTATGCATATAAAGGATCTACCTACCATAAAACACAGCGAATCGAAAAAAGAAGTAAGAAGTGAAATTGCAATTAGTAGATGATCTCTTTATGCGCCAGGTCTCCAAAAAGATGTTGGCTGAACAAGAGGCTGTCTTGCCATTTACATTGACAGACAACAGGAAAATCAGCCTATTCTATCTGCCACAACGTATAATCAGCAAGACGACCTCTGTCTGGCTGTTCTGAAATCATGGTCAAAATGCAAGCGAAAATGATTGCTTGAAAATTTCCTTCCCTATCCCAGAACGACTTTATCTCACAAAGACTTGTGGCTCACTTGTCATGTGCATCTAAGTAGAGTTACACCACTGCATAAAGGGACATATTATAAGTAGTATACAAAGACTTAAGAGTGCCAAGAAAATAGAGGCATTTTCACAAAAACTGAGTTCTGAAGGTAAAATATCATCTGAAAAAGTGATCAAAAATCACACTTTCATAGAAGCACCTTCCATAGGCCTGGTCAGAAAAAGGATGTAAGCTGAACTAGAGGCTGTCTTGGCCCATACATTGACAGACAGCAGGAAAATCTGCCTATATTATCTACCACGATGTGTAATCAGCAAGACGATCTCTGTCTGGCTGTTCTGAAAATGTGGACAACATAGAGCAAAGAAAGGAATATGTAGTTGACAGAAACATTTCTTGCCAATCACAGACTTACTTCGCTTTAACAAAAACCATTTTTTGGCAAAAAATTCCTGGCTTGAAACTTCTTCTTGGAGACTTGTCTCACAAAACGTTTGCATAAATTAGCTGGCGCAGGTATACAGAAAACACCACAAAGAACATTCATACAGAATCTGAGCGACAAAGCACACCTTAAAAAAACTTTCTTCAGCTTATGAAGAAAAGACAAGTGTGTGGACAGGTAATGGTTCTATGCGAAACAAACGTTATACTTGCAGGAATAAACCCTTGCTGCAAGTTGAATAACGCAAGGAACAGCAGGCAAACAAGCACAACAATACCAACATAAAACAAACAGCAACAATAACAACACTAAAAAACACCAAACAGCAGCAGCAGCAGCAGAAGCAACAAAACAACAAAAACAAGAACAACAACAACAGCTGTAACAACACCAACAACAATAACAAGAACAACAGCGACGACTACAATGGCAAAAGCAGCAGCAACTGTAGCAGCAGCAACACAAACTATGGAAGGATGATAGCAGTTATTTCAGAGGACTAGAACTATATCACTGATTTGAATACAAATGAAAACAAAATGAATATTCATTTGTTGAAGTCGTCATTAAAAAATCAAATTAACCACCTGACGTTATCTCTCTCTATTTAGACTCTATCTTTCTACTTGCCATCTCTTTCCTTCTCTGCTTTCGCTCTTTCTTCCTCCCTAACACTAAGCATGATGTTGCCATGCACAATACTTGTTTTGTCAATAATACAAGTGTCCTTAGTAAACCATTAGCTGTCAATTTAGATTTATTCCCGTCCGGGTCCATCACTTATCGTTTATGCCCTCCGCCACAACGTTCAATGTTAGAACAATTGAAATGCCTAAATCTCCTTATATAATCACCTCCATCTCATATATAATCTTGAAAAATGGGTCACCCCACTCTATAATTTCTTAAAAACAAGAAAACAACACACATACAATCTTACCCTTTCCCAATGTCTTGCAGACACTGAATAAGGCGATCATTGTCCATGGACGATTCTTGACCGTTATCCACAAGCGACCTAGCTTTTATTCCAATAGAAAAAAAAACACCACTGTACCAATTTGGCCCAAAACAAGGACATATTACAAATCCATCCAAAGCTTTAAGGCTCGTGTTTGGCAGGTAAGAGGGAGCAAAGAAGCAACTCTTAAAACAATTTGGTTCCTTTGGGCCTTCACTGAATTTTCTCTTATGTAAGCAACCATACTTAGACAAGAAAATTTAGTTTCTAAAATCATCACAAAAATTTTGGATTAGCTACCACTTCTATTTTTTTGTCATTACTCAACTATTTCGCTACAGTTAGGCACCCACACAAACCTTATTGATTGCTCACACAAACATAATAAATCAGTTACGCAAAACAGTTAGTTTTCTATACACAAACATCGTATCTACAGCTAATTACTTTCGCTCTGAAGTAGGCACCTTGGTTTATCTTTTCATCCTTCCAAATTCCAACTATTAATTAGAGGCAAAAACCCTTACATGATATAACAAAAATCCTGACATGATATTTAGTTGCAAACAAGTACTTGCTTGTTTGTTTATTACTATCTCATTAGCTTACATTCATTTATTCCAAAAAAATCTCTCACAAAACATACAGCAGCTGTCAAGATCTAAGTTCATCTAATTATAATGTGACTTAGTTGTAATATACGACTGCTACATTACCCGGTCAACATTACAGATGGCCATAACTCGAACTTAACGTTAAGATTAACTATTTGCAGATGCAGCATCAGAACAGGGCATATTTGTAAAGCACATCACGTTGGCTTTTAAGTAAACAAAGGGAGGTAACCTTTTTAACAGCATGCCATTCTGCGACACCACGTTTAACATAATGGATTTAACATACATTGGCTGAAAGTTGTCAAAGCCTAGAACCCTTAAGAGTACAACAATGCTGATATGAACTTTACAGGCAGCAAAACATACCTTCCTGAATAAGAGTCTTCACTTTATCTGCATCCTGTTGCAAATGCTCTCTGTGTTCTGTTAAATTTTGCTGATCTCTTTCAGCAATTTCATCTATTGCCAGAATTAACTTTTCATACTTTTCGTCAACAGCTTGTGATATAGATGATTTCAATTTTTCTGCTTCAACTTTCAATAATGCCTTGACAACATCAACATTCCTTTTTATTGATTCACATGTTCTAGCAGCTTCTGCCGATTTGTTTCTAAATGAATTTTTTTTTAAGCAAAAAGAAAAAAAAAACAATGCTAAATGCTAAAAGCTAACTTCAGATTGGATGAAACGCGCTTTCTTGCATAGGCCTTAATCATACAGACTAAAGTTACTATCCATATTACATGGCAAATCATTTCATTAAATAACACTGATCCTTGGATCAGTGTAAGCAAACTTAGGTAACTGACTTCCACACAATACTTCCACCCTTACAGATACATATCCGAAGATAAAAATCTATGGATAGGCCACCTTTTGGGGTTGCAAATGAAAGTCCCAACTTTAAATCAGGACTACTATGCTAAGTATTACACCAGAAATTATCACTGGCATTCTACACAAATCTTACCTCAAAAATGAAAGTCGGTTTTCACAGCGCTCAGTTGTGTCTTCAAAGCCACCCATGCTTTTCAAAACTGGATATGCCAAAAGAACTATCAGAAAGCCTTTACATGTAACGCATTTGAAAAATTTAGACAGACACACAAACAAGATTCTAAATGACAATACCTGCAAACTAATAGTTTTTTTCATCTTAAAATATGCACAAATTCATTTAATACTTCTTTGCCCTCCTTGCCAAGACTATTCTAGATAAACACTAGGCAAAATGGGATGCCTAGCAAACAGTTAACATTTGCCTTGGCACACGACTCAGCTGCAATCTAGGTTAGCATGGCAACCTCGCAATAGGTGCTAATGAATCTACGACTGACTATTCAAAAGATTTGCAAGAGACCATCACAGCGCGAACCCCACCCAATGGACATACACATTATTGCGGAAGTGCAGTGATCTACACAATTCGTAACGATTGACTAAAATTTAAGATGGAAACTACCTTTTTTCAACTGGCTAATAACTAACTGCGGACATTTCTTGCGAAATGCAGCCCGAACTTGCAACCGCAGGCCCTACGATCACGTGGGGGGTGACCAGAGGGTTACCAAATCTTCACGGTTCACGAAGAGATGTTAGAGAACTGCTGTGACAGAGACCTGTACCAGCAAACGAGCTGTTGTGGATCTTTGTACCGGAAATAGTGACCTAGGCGATGTTAACAGAGGTCAAGAAAGCCTAGTAGAATCTTGGTTAATAATGCGATAAATCCTTTACTATTTTAGCCAAAATGAGTTTTATAGGATTTAGGAGGCCAAGTTAACACTTTTGCAAGTGCTCTGACGTCGGAGCAGAACGGTTAGCAGGGTTGAGTCGCTCTGACTCTGTGCAACAGAAGTGGAAGAAGCTAACGAAAACAACGATAAGTCGCTATCCGAGCAAGTTGTGGTATTATAGATCTTTCTGACCTGAGCGGATATTCAAAGCCATAATGATTCCTGACGTGGTCCACGAAGTATTCCGGAGCTAAACGGTTATTCATTTCATCATTTTACGAGAGACGTAGGCACCATCTGTGTTGTGCCAAGCTTTCTAAGCCTAGCTCTTTGTAGAGTTTCTCCCGATTGGTACCTTGCCTGCAGCCATGCGATTAATCTCCCCAATCTTTCCAACTCAAGTCCATCCCAATGGCGTCAGGCGTGCAATCGGTCCCCCAGGCCAATCTTGTATATCTTTTAGTAATGCGTGAATGGTTGCGTGGAAGGCTCCGATAAGAATTTCCACAACTGGTTACGAACAAAGCTTTGGGAACGGTATTCTCTTGAACTGAGCCCATCCTTGCTTTGACCGTCCAGTCAAACGGACGCAAATTAACTGTTTCATTTTATACTATGTGGGCACATATTTGCTGGCTCAGTTTTCCACGAAAACCGACCAAGCTACATTCCACTGGCATTTTTGTGAAGGTTTCTACTCATCCATTTAGAATACTGACTGCAACAGAGTCTTTTCTTCCACGCAGGCCGTGCTCAACCGTGACATCGCATCACTTTTCAATTACTATTCTGCAGGACTATTGGGCCAGTGCGTTCAGCAAAAATGACGTTAGAAGCGGTCTCCGCTGATGCAAGCGAATTCTTTTAAGTTAAGGTTTGCTCTTTCCTCCTGTGAGCCTGCTCTTCCCATCCAACTTCTTTCTAGAGCAACTTACCCATGTAAACTCCTCCTTCCGGCATAGGTTCTTCATTCTCGTGCGATAGGCAGTTGTGATTTTCTTTGCAACTAGCCCCTCCGCAACTTATTGTTGGTCGGCAGCCAGTGCCACGGTGCGACGTGTCTACGCATTTGAGGCAGAGCCACTGCACTCTGGTTATCTGCCATCGCTGTCTCACATTCATCGCTATGAATTTTTGGCACAGCAAGTCTGAATGACCTAGACCAGTTTGCAACAGCGCATCAAGAACTTGGGTAGTCTGATCGTCCCCAAGCATTGTTTGTTGGTGCTCTCTACCGCGAGTCCCTTAATCACCAAATGTTTAGGCTGCAAGTATCGAGAATTTGGCTCCTCCATCGATCCACTTCGGAAGGTCACCAAGTTTCCGCCCTCTTGCCTTATACTTCCATCGCTAATAATCAGTAGGCATCTTCTTGTTCAGCTTCTATTGCACCTTCATCAACAGTGAACCATTTCCTGATTCTTCATGTTGGTTTGACTCCTTCAGATTGGTGACTAGTACGTCCAATATGGAGCCTAGCCTTTCGACATATCTTGCGTTGCCTTGTCGGATGGGAAGGCATTTTCTGGCTCCATTAAGACTGATTGCACCTTGACGGCGCATTCCTCCATATTTCCGCTTCAGTAGGTCCTGTAGCGGCTTCGTAAGGTGAAGGTGAATATCCCGCAAGTCTTCAACGTAGCTCTTAAAGCTCAAATATGTGCAAGCGTCCGTCGCTATTACTCTATTTTACATGCCGCACAAAACATTCTACGTTTCGAAGAGCAATTCCTTAGAACTAAACGCAGCAAAAAGTGATCCGGCCATGTGAAAGTAGAATTGAAAAAGAGGCACATTATTGGGATGCATCTGCAAAAACAATAACCTTACTCTCAATATGTGATTGGTGTACAATTTGCATAATATATAAAAAAGGAAATAACGAAATATGCAAAACAGGCGAGGTAGGCTTATATCCTGCCTTTGATCCGCACAAGCAAGCGAGTTCCTAGTACTGCGTACTTTATGGGACGCATAGTCGGCTTTTCCTGCTTGTATTGGTTTGATCTACAGTCGCTGATCACAAAAAAGACTTGTTAGCGCAAGCCAATGGTTTTCTCAATGGCCATTTTTGCTAGTTCCTACAATCACCTAAGAATTGTTGAGCATGTTTGGCACTTCAGTCAACGAGAACCATACATTTACCTTGATAAAGTTGATTGCTCGATGTTACAGCATGAATCGACTATACAGACTTGGAAAGGCGTGTACAGCCAAGATAAAAGGCCCGGTTGTAAGGAAGAAACTGTGTGAGTTATTGCTGTTCGAGCATAAATAATAACCAAGAGGCTAAATTTTCTCGTCAGTCATCCATTTCAAAGCAGGTACTTATTGTAATCGGTATGGTGTAAATTTAATATCATTGCTTTTGCGCCACGCAAGATGTGCCTTTTTAACCTGACCTTTTAAAAGCTGATACAGTTCTCTTTTATGTCAGTTCATAAAAAGACTTCTACTTTTTTTCTGCATTTCCAGATTAAATTTTTAAACATTAGATTGGATTGTGCATGCTCAATCTTGTTTTGACATAAGTAGGCAATCCAAGTCAAATTGATTGGTAAAGCCAATGTAGTCTGTCTTTAATTTATGAATGTAGCAGACAAGATGCCTATCCCTAGTGCCGAAGGTAAATTTGTACTCTACAAGCTCGAATATATTAATCTCCTCGTGTCAGTAGGACACAGTACAGCAAGAGGTCTTACCAGAGATCAGCTTCATAGGGTTTACGTTTCCACAAGTAAACGAACCTTTCCTTATGATTGCATGACATCAGCACTACTTATCAACTTCAAGTACACAAGTTGGTAACTTCCTCCGGTCGACTTAGCCTAGAGATTTCCTACGCGGGTCTCTCTGGCATCCGCATATGCGTACTAGTATAGTGGCTGCCGATCAAATGAAATCGGCTGGACTTTATACCTGCGCGTGGTCTTCCAGTCTTCTCTTGCGACCAGTTGCTCCATTGCACCAGCAACCAGGCAAAATCTAGGTGGTGGAAATCTTCTGTCAGCCAGTATGTTTGTATTCCTGCCGCCACTGCTCAAGAAAATGAAAAACATTCAGCAAAAGGGCAGTAGGAGCAAAAAGAAAAAAAAGTCGAATCTCTACAGGATATTCATACTTGCCCACACCTATTCACTCATTGGTCTTATTTGGGACCACCAAAGTCAAGAAGTGCTATTTCTACAGATCAGATTGTCATTGTTATGCTAATTTTCTTACTATTTGAAACAAGACTATCCGTTAAGTCTATGAAACTATGTAATAAATTGTGGTGCACAATTAGTTTGAGGCATGGGAAACCTATTAAAATTGTGGCAAATCCACTAATAGACATGTCAAAACTCTCTCTGCACAGCGACATCACTGTGTTTGACTCAGAAGATTCAGAAGTGTCTGCTGTCCTAGATGTTTGGTTAGTGGTTGCTACTGCCTTGCTATCATATTAAATATAGCTTGCTTGTCAATTTTCTTGCTACCTTGATGTCAGTACGTGTTGCAGCTAGAGATAAAAGCAAACTTTATAAAATAGGGAGTATAAGCTGTAGATGAAACTCTCCGTAATCATGGCTTTCATTTAAGTGTGGACTCCATTATCAGCCATCTATGTCCCTGCTGTTTCACTATGCTATAAGTTTATAAATTTCTCTGAATTTTGTTTCTCTGAGCAGCAAATGTTAAGCTTTTTAGATTCTAAGGCATATTAAAGTTGGATTTTGCTCTATAAATCAATGCAAACAATGACATACAGCTGTTTCTCCTCTGTTGTGTACCTGTCCACTATTTGTTACAAGGGAATCCGGTGCGCTTTGATGTAACTGAGCGCCATAACTGGTGAAATCATGTGAATTAAGACTTGCTATCTAAGTGACTTGAGCAAGTGTTGGGTGTCGCTTACTTCACAATATGGTGAATATTGCATGAATACATGCATTGAGTACTGGTAATGGTGGGTTTTTCTATATAGCTGTACGCAGTTGTTTGTGTTCTTATGGTATTTCTTACCTTTGAAAATCCTTTTCTTCCCTTCACATCCCATTTGAATTGACCTTATGTGCAGTTAGATTGCTGTTGGATACTGTCTTGGGTTTGTTTGTCATTATGCAAAAAGTGCTCTTAAATTTCTAAACTGCATGGTGCAGTTAGTCCTAATTCTCATTTCTGAAATTTGTTTGTTAGCATTGACGATGACAATATGTCTCTAATTATTGACCAACCTTCACCCTATTGCCTTGTTGCTTATTCTGAGGAGTGCAACACAATGAGTGTGATCTTCTGGAGCCCGGAATTTCTGGTGCTGTCTCAAAGCTGGTTGTTAACTTGGTTAGTAAATGTCATTCATTACTGTTGTTCCAAACAATCTTATATAAATTCCTTCACAGGTAAAAGTATTTTGCTGGCGTCACAATTTCTGCACTTACGTGGAGCAGAAGCTTTACGTGATGGAACGCCTGATTTTTTGTTCCCCTCACTTTAACCCACTTGAAGTTCTCTATGCCAAGGAAGAGCTTCCAGTACCTGATCCCTCAGCACCTGTTTTTGAGTCTCTTTTGCAATATGTGGAAGTGGTTCGGCAGGGAATATTTCACAAGAGCCATGCTTCACAAAACAGTGAGATCTCCTGCCTAGTGGGAATTTCAAATGACAGAAAAAAAGTATTCATTGAGGAGAGTTTCAGAGCAGGATTGAAGCAAGCTAGTTCTGAGCATTTTATGACAAGTTCTGTTGGAGCCCAGGAAGAAAATATTGACCAACCAAAGAAGAAGCCTTGCCTTGAAAGTACAGCCCATTTATTGGAAAGGACTTTTGGGGACGGAGAAACAGTTACTGATGCACTTAAAGCCTCAAGTGACGTTTATATAGCAATGAAAGCAATTGAGGACGAAGCAAAATTAACATCCAAAAGTAAGCTGAGGAAATCCAGTTTGCGGCGGGAAAAATTTCAACACATCACAAAACCGAATGTTGAACTGGTGCATGAATCAAGGAAGAAACATGTGAAATCTAAAAGTATATTGGACAAAATGAATGGTATGAGTTTAGGCTTTGTTTATTTTGCAATTAATTCGAGAAGTATTAGCAAAACCTTGAAACTTGCTGGTGGCAATCTATATATGGAGTGTGATTAGATAATTCCTTGGGATCATAATTTTTTAGTATTGTATTTGTTGACTTTGCAAAGTTGCTTTCCTTAGTAGGTCTTAGTGGTTTTAGTCTGGCCTGTGTTTTACGGCTCTTTAGCGATTCATGTGTAAGCATGCACTGGAGATTGGGCTCTTTTAGAACTTCAAGTCGGACCATACAGTGTATTGTTCAACTGTGTGCATAATGGTGTGAAGTTGAAGGTCTGGACAAGGCGCTATAAAGGCCTCCGAAGTGTTCTCTCCGGGTACTTAATAGCATTTGACTGCCACATGAACCTGGTTAGATTTTCCTGTTCATATTTTGCTTCTTAATAAGAATTTAGCCTGTTTTATGTGCCTTTTGTTGCCGCCTTTGAGGGTCTCTTTGTATTTTCCCCGTGCTTATTTCAAGGATGCTCGACACCTTGTTAAAAAAATCTGTCTCTTATCACTCTGATTGGCCTCCATGTCTTGACAAGGCTGGCGCTTTGCATTGCCTTTGACAATATTCTATTGATAAATGTAATGTTGGAGTTCAGCGATGTTCTGTAGCTTTGGTGGTCGGTTATCCGTACAAAGCTTGTGTCACATTTTCTATTTGTATAGGCTATGATTGACGTTGACGAGTTATATACTATTGAGACCTGGATGGTTGATCACCCGACTGTTAAAAAGAAAAGGACGAAAAAGAAGAAGAAAAACGTTATTCTACGCGATATCAACGATAAGGACCTTGTTACTTCAAGGATACCAGCTTTGGTGCCGCTGTCACGCGGGTCATCTTTGCACGAAGAACCGTTGAGTAAAATCAATCGTGGCCTCAGTGACACAAAATGTTGTGTTACTAGTACAACGGACTATCCTTGCTGGACTGCATCAAAGCCTCCTAGTGAAAGTTCAGCTTCGCGTCTTGTCAGTGTGGTGGAAGAGAGTGCTGTAATTAATGATTCGAAAGAGTGTGGGCAAGATCAAAGAGCTAGTGTTGCGACTGCTATCAGAAATGATATGTGGAGCGTCCTGCAGAATCTTCCATGTCTAAGTAGCACCGATCTGCCATCTGGTCTTACTCCATCTGTAAATAATTCGTTCTCCGCTGCTAAAACCCAAGATGATGCACCTACTTACTTACATCGTCAACCAGAAAGTGCCACGAAGGAAGATGATATGAATTCCTTGATTAAGGCGGAATCTCTGAGTGACCTTTCGAATTTCCCTCTCTGCAAAGAGATTTCGTCGATTCCTTTTGCCTCTGCAGACATGTCAGATATGCAGTACGCGTCTGTAAAAGGTGATGGGAATTATTGTTCGGAAATCGGCACTGGTTTAGTGGATGGATTTTGCACCACCGTTGCTGCGAGGGTAGACTCCATGATTTCCCCTGCTAGCAGGGGAACCGTTGGAGACAGGTCTTTGCAATCCGTGTGTGAGCCTGGCTATGCTTGTGCTGCAGGGGGTGCACCAGTTCTTGGAAATAGGCCGGGAGCTGTGCAAGTCGACGTAATGCTCCCAGATCTGCCTGTTGTTGACCCGGTTAGTTTGAAATCTTTTGTCGAGGATGGCAAGTTAACAGATCCCCTGGGTTTGCAAGGAGATTGCAGTCATCCGATGAATTTGAAAGAGCTGACTAGCGAACAGGTGTCAGGTAATTTACCTGACCTAACCGAGACCACACTTGCCTCTTCCTCGCCCAGACGTGATGCATCGCCGGTGCTAGGCGTGTCTAGTGGCGAAGAAGAGAGTGAGTTTGATCCTTATATGTCAGATTACTCAAGCAGTAGCGACCGCTCATACTCTCACTGTAGCACTTACTCATCTAGTAGTCTTGAAGATTTTAGATGCTCTAGCGGGACATCTGATGGCTCGCCTGATTTGGTTCTATTGGCTTCCAATGAAGGAGACGCACAGCGCGCCGTCCCCTGTGGCAACGCCTTCGTGGAACCTGCATTAAAAGATAGCGACAGCCATAGTTTAGGATTTGAAGACGCCGACGTTTCCCATAAGCCTTCGAGTGCGAATGCTGTAGTTCGTGTTTCGAAGGGGGTTGCCTACGCGTCCTCGCCATTGTCAGGTGAAAAGCAAGACATTTGTATCGCTAACGATAATCTCAGGTCAGATCCTATGGGTAAGCCAGCCCGGACTTTGGCAGGTGATTGTGAGCCTGCAACGGTCCTCTGTGCTCATTTGTCAAGCAGGGACGATCATTTGGCGTTAAGAGAGCATGATGACTTGTTGTCAGATGAACTCCAAGACGGACGTATTAGTGCGAAAAACGAAACAGAACGTCCACCGCTCGTAAGCAGGGAACTTCCGAGCCAAACCTATCAATATGATGGGATCGCTGTCGCTTCTAATGCAGATGAGACCAGCCTATTCTCGCAGTCTCAATCGGAAGTTATGGCGAAAAGCCACAATCCGTGCTCTGGGTTAGACTACGCTCACAATGTTCAAAAAGGATCAGAAATGCCGGGCACTCATGATTCACCCTCCCACTTAATTGAGGAGACATCTTCCGACATGATAGCGGTGAATATTAAGGAAGAAACGTTTTCTTTGGAAGAAGGTGCTCTCGTCGATCCCACTAGCAAAGTCTTTTATAGACCAACATCTCTTGTAACTAGGGATTGTCAGAAGAACTCCGCCAATTCCGTTTTTGACCCCAGCGGTCTACCAGCAGAAACAGAGTTTCCGCTTGCTGCGTTAGATGAGACACCCCGTACGTCCGAGAAAGAAGACGGCGAAATTGAATCTGATAGCAGCGATCATCTTGAAGAAGTTTTAGTTAATACTGCGTGTCAGACGCAGAGGCTTCGAGGTCCTGGAAAGGACGGTAAGGGAGTCGATTTAGAGGCTATGGAACGCAGGACAGACCGATCTTCGAGTGGCAATGGTTGTAGCTCGAATCGATCCAGGAGCATGAAAAATTCTTTTGAACAAGATCGTGTTGTGAACTTTGACTCCAACGCTCTGCTTGCTTTGAAAAGGTCTTCAAGTGTCACGTGCTCGACGAGTTCATCTAAACACGAAAGTGGTAAAAACCTGAAAACGAAGAAGGGAAGTGCGCGCAGGATGCGTCAGAGAAGTCTAAGAAGAGAGAGAAGCAAGGCCAGACTAAGCGGGAATCGCAGTAGTGAGGATGCCACCCAATCTGCGGATAAGCAAACTAAGACGAGTGTAAGCAATCGTCGAAGCCATCGATCGTATTCGGGTGAGCCGGATAGGAAGCCTGCTAAGTCAGGGTCTAGACATTCAGCTAGCTCTGATGGAAAGCATGTTGGGAAAGTGGGCGATAGCAGAACGAGATCATCGTCGAAACGGAGGAATGAGCCCATGAAGAAAGACAAGTACGAGACGAGAACCGAGGATAATCGGTCGATCACCAGCAAGTTTTCAAGCGCGAACGAAAGATTGAGTGATCGTATCAAGGTAAGGGATCGAACGTCCGAGGAAGTTTGTTCCCGCGCTTCGAGAATCTCAGACGCTTCACTGGAGCGCAAGGCTGGATCTGGCAGCAAATCCAAAAATATCTCGGTTTCTGATGTGCAATCCCGAAAACCTTCTTCGGTCTTACAGACCAAAACTTCTTCCAAGGCAAGCGATTCCAAAACTAAGTTGAATGGAAAGCAACCAGGCGTCCCAGCAGGTGATGAGCAAAGCCTATGTTGTTCTTCGTCGTCAAGCCGATCGGTTGTTAGGGACGGTTATTTGATGACTCGAAAACCTTTGCGTTATGAGCAAACTAAGCGAGATGCGGAGCCGTCGCGATCGCAATTACTCCAGTCTGAAAAGCGTGACTCTAAAGTGAGAAGTCCTTTGCGTAGGTCGAAAAGAGAGCGTTCCTCCGAGTCTCCCGACCGTTCACCAAACTCAGCTGCAGTCCCGGAATCCTCTAAACTTGCGCAGCAGCGGAAGGCTTTGGATTCTCAGTCAAGTCGTCGCTCGCCGGATGAGCGCCACAAAGCCTCGCGATTTAAGGAACTTGAGCTTTTAAGAGAAAAGCTATTAAAAAAAGAAAGGATGTTAAGTGAGCAGCTGGAGAAGGAAAAGGCTAGGACTCCAATTGCCGTAGTGACTCCGATGACCCCTAACCAGGTGCTGCTGTCTAAAGTTATGGGAGCGACCGTGCAACCGCGCGTGCTTGTTCAAGGCGTAATTCACAAGCGTCGTCATGTTAACCAGCTGTTCATCAGGGGCGATAATGTTGTTCTGGTTGCTTGTGACAAACCGGAGCTTGTCAGTGAGTTAGTGTAATAGACCATGACTCAACCTGGCGCCTTTCAAGTAATGTTATTGTTAGTCTTCAATCGTTCTTTCGCTTTGCCAATATCTGCTGCTCCTATGTTGCTTTCTGAACAGCGGCACTGCTGGCTTTTAAGTCTACACTATTGGTGCGGATTTGATTTATGTTTGCTGATAAGGAGGCTGGTTGCGTTCTCTTTGCAGAGGAAGGCGCTCTTCCAGCAACAACAACAACAACAGCAACAGCACCGCCAACACCGCATCAACAACAGCAATGCACCACCAACAACTACAAAGAATAACAACGTCAACAACCACGGCTTTCTTCTTTGTTGTTGTTCCTACGAAAATCTAGTTTATTTTCCGTTGCATCGTCGTGGACTTAGGTTATTCTTAAGTTTTTCCCGAAATGTTAGCCTCCGTACGAAAAAGCAACACTCGACCAAGGCATCAAGTGTAGCGTATGAGGGTTCATCGGAATTATCAATGAGATAGCTGTTATTTAAAGATCAGTGTTACATCACCTAAATTCTCTTTCCATGTTATGACAGTGCTAGTTTAAGTTCAGCTTCATGCATCGCCTACAAGCTCTTCTAACTAATGTTGCCGGACGATGGCGGTGGCTTGTCACCTACAAAAAAGGAGACTTTCTCAAGACTTTTGTGTTGGACTTCATGCGTATGTTCATATATGCATACAAGATATATATGTCCATGTAAATTTGTATTGTTTCCAGATGGGTATTTATATACCGTTGTATTTTTGAGCAAGATACGCTATTACTGACAAGCAGAGCTCTCTTTTTTCGCTTCGAAATTGATTGATTACCATTAGGAATGATAGATTTTTAAAGCTTAAAGCTCATTTAAGGCTGATAACTGCTAATGATCGAAGCTTCTGGTCTCTGTGTTCCGTGAGTTGATGTCGAAAGACGAGTTGCAGGACACGTCTTGCTTCTTGCTTCTTGAGATCAAATCCGAATCCGCAGTAATGTGCCCTAACCTCGCAGCGTCAAGTAGTTCCTTTTTCTCGAGTTTTCTAAATTGAGGACTTCAAAAATTGTAGCTGTCTGCGTCAACAAACTCAAACTCGGCGCAAGAGATGAAGAACAAACGACGTATGGTTTAACCGAACAATTCCGTAAACCTTTTTAAAGTAATGAAATCATCATCATCAAATTTAATAAGGCTTACGACATTAAATGCGCAAACTCTACCAATGTGATCGCTATACATTTAACCTAAAATTAATATATGACCGTAACACGTCCAAACATAACACGAGAAGCTAACAGGTGCCCAAGTAAAACATACCTAGCTGGTGTCTTGTTCTACGTCTCCCGATTCTCTCTCTCTCTCTCTCTACACACACCCACGAAGTCTACGAGAGGAGTGTCCAATGGCCAGTCCAAGGAAGCGTGCGTGGGCTAATAGGGCAGAAGCTACAAAATGACTAACGATCACGAACACCGCGCGGAGTGACTGGTTCCTGCTAGCTTCAAGCCCGACTATTACAAACAGTGTTGAGTTAAAGAATTTTCTTATGAAAGTGGCCTAGCAGATCATTGATCCAATTTTTCCCCTTGTTTTTTTGTATCCAATTCTCCCCCCTCCCATTTACATACATACTCGTATTGCATATTTATATGGATTTTTATGCCTTCCAACCTTACAAGCTTGTCATCTGGTCAAAGCTCACTGCTGAACAAATATTGGTGTAGTATTTCTAAATCTTTAATGCTGCATGAAGCTTTGCCCAAATTGATTTAAATGTACATGAAAATATACATGAATGTTTTCATGAAAATGTTTGCATTGAGATCTAAGCTTGTAAACATGATATCTAATGTAATTAATGACAGAAACGTTTTATATCTTGCATCTCTTCCAATCCTTTTTTACTGACGTGGAATGTGAGAGTAATAATTCTTAGTAACTTACTTTTTCACCCATCCTTACCATATTGCTCTGCGTGGTAAACTGTTCATGAACAAAGGTGAAATAATGAAGCTACTTACAATCGATTAGCTCAAACGGCTTGCTAAGCAAGGTAGGACAAGGCGTTACAACTCGGGAAACACTAATGTAAATCCTTCTTACGCACCCAACAGACATAACCGAGGTTTACTAGACGAGCAAATGCACGTTTCTAACAAATTGGCTGATTACTGGTTCCATTATAAAATATAGAGAAAATGCGAATACTGGCTTACTAGTCCGTGTATTAGAAACCTACTTGTGAACGTTTTTGTGATAAAGGATTTAAAGTTCATTTCAAAATAGGGTAGCAAGAAAATACTTATGATAAGACTAAATAAGATACCCCATCGAGTAATAAAGGAGCATTAATTCCAATTCAAGCTGACGTCTCATGGCCTAAACAACCTCAGATTACCAAAAGGCTGGCGGTATTTAAAAAATTACAATCTTCCCTTTGTCATATTGAACCGGATGGCTAGCAATAACTTATGTCATAGAAGCTATTTCAAGTACATAGAACATTAAAGGCACTGTGAAAATGCGTTCATATTTAGAAAAACTAATAATTAGTATGTTCAACCAAACAGTGTGACAGCAAGATATGGAACATAATGACTTTGATCTACTTTTTAGCCGAATTAAAAATAAATAAGCTTTATATTAAGAGCAAAAAATAAACGAACAAGAATACAGAAATCAAAACGCGCAATGAGGATCTAATTCTGTTACTAAGGAAAGATTGTTTATTTCAACAAGGACCATCTTGACTGAACAGATATCTCAGTATTTAAACACAACTTTATAGCTTATGCTCCAAATCAGCCGTGAGCAAAATAAAACCCAGGATACAAAGATAAAACTGCCTCATCGCATTGACCACCTTACGACGTGGCGAAGAAAGGGTTGTATTTTGCGGATCAAAGAAGGTTTATTATAAGGGATGATAAGTAGGCAATAGGATAAACCAACAGATTTAAGAGGATCTGCCACCCATCTAGCAATTTTTATATAGCAAGCATAACTGGTTTAACTCGTTATATCAATATTACTGCAAAAGGAAAAGGATTACTACAGGTAGGTATTTGAATCTTCGTTCATTCGTCCTTCAAGGCCACTCTCAAATTTCTGGCAAGATCTACGAAACCATGATTCAAGCTCAATTATGCGGGCACCTTATATGTGCCTGTTTAGAACCAGAAAGCCAAAACAGCGAAGTTCTCCTCGCAGCTTTTAGACTACTCAGAAGCATCTAGTTATCTGGCTGCTAGGCGCTATGGCCAAACTTGGCGGCGGAGGTGCACCATGACTGATAAGATTACGCCGCTGCCATCGCACTTGCGCCTGGAGCAAATCTTGTGCAGTGCCGAATGCTGCAGGTTATTTTTTTTTCAAGCCTCAATAAAGCCTGGCGATGAAATTACATGTCTTACATGACAGCTAAAACGAATTGCTACGTTTGCTGGATCACTGGATGGCCATCCGTGCTGTAAGTCCTAACAATGGAACCGCCTAAGGTCAACCGTGAAGCTAAATCTTCAGAGGCTGTCTTCGCAGTCATTGTCATCGATCACAGAGCCCATAGGGCCATAATTTTCCTTCGCAAATTTTCACCCCCAACCAGCTGCCCGTTTAATTTTTTTAGTATTTTCTAGCTCTTTTCTTTCTTTCTTATTTTCCACACCGCGTCCACGGCAGGCGAAAACCTGTTGTTCATGACAGCCTTCTTCACGTTCACAGTGGTAAAATAATGCACATAGCTGTATTACGGATGTGGAACCATACGGTGAAATAAGATTGCTAAATTCGAAATATTATGTCGCCCTTATCAACAGAAGTCAAAACATAAAACATCAACACCATAGATTACGTACTTGTTCTTATTCCTTATTCTTTGATCCTTCATATAAACAGAATGTTATCACTAAGGACAGTAGGAATCCAAGAAAGTACGCGCAGATTGCAGTACTATCAAGAAAAATGTTTGGCGGCGTATTAAAAGAATTTTACACCAATTAAATATAAGAAAAAATATGCTTGCAAATACGAAGACTAAATTAGAAAGAAATCGCTGCGAATTCTCTCTGATGCGGCATATTCAATACGAACATACAATAATAGGCGATTGTGAGCCTCCACTCCGGCCTTTACCACCTTCTTGACCACTTTCGTCTGCAATAGACTGAACCCTCCTACTCCTTTTGGATGACCCATTCAGGGTTTTGGCGATCTGGAGGAGGTCCCTACCCGCTGCTCTGAAGCGCGAACTCTTGCTGACCGTGGCATGCCTTGGGTTTCGGTCATGGCTTACTGTATACGTATGAAGTAAGCCATGGTTTCGGTGTTTATGAATGGATAGTTAGAAAAGTATGACGTGTGTTGATCTAGAAAATTACAAAACGTAACAGTAGCAGTTAACTGAACATTTATCTCTAGAATAAGTTCAGTTTTCGGTCATGTGCGTCAACAGCTCACACGCAGTTTGGAGGTAATTCTTCATAATTGCTGATACATAAGTGATGGAGAGATTCCCATTTCCCATTATATTTCAAAGTTGGAATGTTAGTAATATAGCCGTAGTAACGCGATTAACATTTTGATTTGTTGCTTTAAGTAGTTTTGTGGGCATACACAAGAAGTTTGCTTGAAGCTCATAGCTTCAACTTCTGGTCATGATGGTGTGCTGTCTGTTATCCCCTCATTCGGGTTGAATTAAGGTCAATCACGATTCACAGTGAGTTTTCAAGCACTAGTGATTACAGTTACGTTAGATGTGTCCTGAAAAGGGAATTGATGCTTGTTGTCATGAACTGTTAAAGGAGGGCATGTTTTGGACAGATTGTTCTACTAGATACTGAGAATAGCTTGCTTACTGATTTTTATAAAAAAGAAGCATTTTTACTTTCTAACGATTTGGAAATGTCCCTACCTTGCAGTATAATTTTTTTTTAAATCAAGCACTGATAACTGTTGAACAAGTCTGTCAAAGTATGACTGGTGGATACCTATTCACCTACTTAGTGATTGTACTAGGCAAGATAAGTGTTGCACTTAGTGGTTACTCTCCAGTACCTGGTATGTGGGCGCTTAAGTGGTTGGTAGATATTTGTGTGTGCCCAGTATTCAAATATTTTCTCTGATCCTTTGAGCCATAATGCCGTGGCCACTGAGTTACTTGCACATGCTCTGACCTGTGTCTTAGCTTGGACGGAATCTTTGAATCAGTCTTTCCCTAGGATGCCTTTATAATTAATTCCTAGTCACTAAGTTGGCAGGTTTTAGTCTTAACTTTTATAACGCATTACCACTTTGACAGTATATATTGCTTATTGGTTTAGACATAAACGTGTGTGCGGCTTTTTGAAGTAAATACAATGGCTTTGGTTTATCTTATTTGCATTGCCTTCATCTGGAAGTATGCATGGAAATATATTTAACTTTATTCCAAATTTAACCACGATGCATGTCTAGTTCACATTTTGTTACAAATGCAGGCTTAGCATAATCTGCGTTCTGATGTTTATGACATATGAGCTGCTTGGACATAGATGAGTTCAAATTTTTTGTTGATAAAATTCAGCTGAGGTATCTTTGTCCCAGCGATGTTGATGAACTAAAAGCTTTGTGTTCAGATTGGTTTCCAATAAAGTAAGTATTATTTTTTTCATATTTGTGTTGTTTTTTATAATGAATGTTTCTAGTAAAAATATTTGAAAGCTTGCAGGAGAGAAAAGTTATTCATAAAGTTCTTATTTTTCTGTTATGCCTGCTTTATCTATAAGTTTCTGTAGTTAACATGACTTAAATGAAAAGTTGATATACATGAGCGAATCCAAAGGTTAGATTCTTCTTGGCTATTCTGATCATCATCCTACTGCTACTTTAAAAATACTGTGGTGGCTTCCTTCCTTGAGACAAACTCTCATTTGAACTGTGGTATTGATTATTTGTGTGTGCAAACTCCAAATTTAGATATGGGTGCTTTTGGCAAAACTATTTCATAATTTTTGTACTTGTATTTGATCTTGAAGTGCACTTTGCTAACACTATTTAATGTTATAAGAGTTCTTGTCTAAGCAATTCAGCCCATAAATCATTATGAAGTTAAGTTATTCAAAGAGCATGTGTCCTGTAGGGGTAAATCAGGATAAGTTGCATCGCTTGTGATGACTTAAAGAAGATTCTAAATGTTTTTCATAGGAATTAAAGAAAATTGATGCAATAAGAAGACTTTTGCCCACTATGGTTTGATCAGGAACCTTTTCAGCAACTTTGTTGAGGACCCTCATGAGCCCCATGTTTTCCAGATTGTCAATCAGGATTGGCAACTGTATGAAAGTATAGAAAATTTTGGTTCCTGCTTGATGATTATCCTGTTGCTACTTCTCAAATCTTGCTGAGATTCTTTGCACAGCTATGCTCTGCAGTATTCTACCTGAATCGGTTGACATCCACTGGGGCGGAACTCCAAATGACAATTTCTTTAAAAAATATGCTTTATGTGCATCCCATTTTAGCCTCAGATCTATTCATTCTTGAAGGAATTAGAACAGGGAGTTCAGATCAGGGACAAATACAGTGCATGCCAGTGGATTCTATCTGGCGCACGTTGAACGGGACAGAGAATCTCTATAAGGAGCTACAATAATATGTCCACACAGCACGAACAGGCAAACCAGACTGAACGTGGTCACCCACGCCTTGGTGTTGTATGACTCCCTACATACCCTTTTGGGGGGATCTAACAATCACACTACTGAACGTTTTATATAACATTAGGACGATCATAACCTTAACCAGTTGTTTCATGTGATACGCCTTGGAGCTTGGATGAGAAAATCACTCGTGGCTTTCGGATGCGGGAGCTATGTCGAAGCTCTTCTTGGGCGACGCTAACTTCAAGGACGTCATCGTCAACGTCGAGTCGTCGTGGAACAATATCGTTGTGCGGCTTGACGGGGGTGATTGGATCAATCTCAGCGCTGCCTACCGGCGGTGGTTTGTTGGTTAGCGGCGCAGGTGCCAGTCGTTCCGGAGTGCGCGGTGATGGAGGTTTGTTCCTCAACCGTGTTTGAGATGCTGTGAGGTGACTTGGTGGACGTAGGTGGTTGGAACGGTGTTGCATTGGTAGATCGATTGTATTCCTACAAATCGGCTGTATTCGTCGCAGGAATCGTCGATTTTGTAGTGTGGTTCGGCGGCTTCCATTGATGATAACTGCGTATTGTCGATTAAGCAAGCTAGGCTGATATTATGCCGGTAATAAGCCAATCGGTGGGGCGATGATCAATTCGGTTCTGGATTTGTACTGAATCACTAACTGCTAGAGGGCGGAGGTCGCGTTTGATGGGATCCTCAAGCGACCGGATGTGACGTTTTACTAAAGCCCTTTCCCGACGGTCGTCTTCCAGTCGGGTCGCAGTCTCCAGTTCCCTATTGGTAGGTGGTCACAGAGCGGCCACCCAAATAGTGCCACTGACTGTGAATCCCTGGCTCTAGTGGGAGTGTTCCTATGGGTCATTAGGGCCCTTGCTGCCGCGTTCGCATCCCATCGGCCCTTCTACTTTGCTTCTTTCGTTGCTTTGCGGGCAGTAAGCGGAGGACGTTCGCTTTTTAACGTCCCACGTCTTTAAAAATTTGCCTCAAATGAATGGAATGGTAGGCGCCCGTCGGACGCAATTGGTAAGGTACGCCGTACATGGAAAGCAGCTTTAAGAGAGTGGACCGAACGTTGTGGAATCTCTGTCCTGCCGAAGTAGCGGTCGGCGTGTGTTATGTACGTGTGGCCAGCCAGGTGACACGGGTCTATGACGGCCTTTTCAAACAGCCATTCGGGTGGTCTTGATTTCTAGGGGGCTGGGCCGGCTGGAATGGCGCCTGCTCGTTGCGCTGCCTGCATTGCGTTCTATTGAGTCGGACGGCTGGGTTGAGGCCCGGCCAGAACAGTCGCTGTCGAGCGTCTTCGATAACATAAGGCTCCTCTCGCATTGGTCAATAAGTGCGAAGTTTAGGAGGTTAGTGATCGTCCAGCATGTTTGGAGATATCGTGGTTGGAATTTACAGTTCTTCTGGGTGAGTGTGAAACCAATTACTGTCTTCGACCAGTCCGTAGTGAGGCAAGTTGGGCGACCGATGCTGAACGAGCGGACTCCGTCTTGGACTCGGCCTATGATTTCTCGATCAGAGCGAGAAAATGAAGCGTCAAGAGTGTCGTTCCAGTAAAACTGCTTCGATTTTCTGGCCAGGAGCTCGCTAGGTTCCGATATCTTTGCCTGCGCGAATGCGTGTGACACGTGATTCACTGAACCAAACCAGGATCTAATGTTGGTGACGCTTTGTGGAACGGGGAAATCCTGATTAGCTGATAAGAGTGTCTTTGAGGGTTTGTATTCATCCATAGTGATCTCAAACCCACCAAACTCGACGTTCTATAAGGCGAACTGGAACTTATCCTTGTTGAATATGAAGCCGTTATCAGCACACAGCTTGATAAAATCGAACGCATGCCAGAATGATTCAGCGAAGCTATCCTCCCAAAGCAGTGAGTCGTATACACAACGCACTACTCTAGTTTGAGCGGCCGTAATACCGTTGAAAGGTCGCGTGTATGCGTCACCAGAGGCATGAAACCCCTTCGGCGCACGAAAGTAGCGGCATCGGCCCTAGTCCGTGATGATTGTGGTCGCCTCTTTCGCATCCAGGCTGAGAGGGAGGCTGTGTTAGCCGTTCCAAGCGTCTAGGACCGTCTTCCGCTTCCGTGCAGGAATAGGGGCGACCTGGTTGAACGGGCTTGGGGTGTGGTTGGTCTCGCGCCGTTGTTGAGCTGCTGTTAGTCGACGGTGCAGTCGATGCGACTGACGTGGGGTGTTAGTCTTTGGTCACCATTTTTCTTTGGCGTGACTACCGTACGAGAGCAGCACGTGGTACAAGTACCTTGTGGTACGCGCTCTACTATGCCTAGCTGAACGACCCGATCTAAATCTTCCTTAACTTTCGGCTTCCAGTGACGTGGGATTGGGATCGGCGTATGAACAGCATGTGGCACGACGTTCTCTTTAAATCTGACCTTCACGGCTGATCCAGTCATTTTAGGGAGTGGCTGGTGTGTGTGCAAGTATTGAACGCGTTTGACACAAATGCTGAGAGCAACCGATTCTTGAGGTCGGTGACATCTTCCTGTGAGGCCTCCAGTAGAATGGAGTCCGGTCGGTCGGGTGCTTTGGTACGAGGCGATAATGTGCATACACTGCTTCTAGCATCCGCTTCGTTTGGACTTCGTATTAGTTCAGTGAGGCAATGTCCTTTTGTGATTTGGGAACCCTTAGTCTAGGATTTCGAGGTCCTTGAGTGCTTTCTGTGAACAATATGAGCCTCTACAATTCTTGAGATGTGCACCATTTGTCGTGTTAAGCGCGTGTTGAACTCGATTCGAAGGCGCACTACACCGATGATTCCTAACCGCGCATTCGTGATTCCAACGATGCGGTGGGCAGTGGGGATGAGATAGGACGAGGAGCATGACAAGCTCTCGAGGAAGTCTACACCTGCTGGGAATGTATCAAATCATCCTATTTTCTTATTAAATCATCGGTTTATCCTTCTCGTAGCGCGGTGAAGGAAAGTCCGAATATCCGATCAAGCAGTGCAATAACAACGACGAGACGGAGAATCTCTTTAAGGAGCTATGATAGCACTTCCACACCGCACGAAGAGGCTCACCAGACTGCACGTGGTCACCCACGCCTTGGTATTGTATTAGTCTCTGCACACATCAAGGATTCGTTTTGCGCCTGCTATTACTTATAGCAGCTTGTTAAATGACCTTTCCTTATTCACTCAGACAGCCTGTAACATAGTGATCTTTTAAAACTATAATAGAGAATGAGGCTTGGGTGGCTAGTCGTTGGTTAATAACCAATAAAATGATGGTAAATTGTAGGAGTTTCTATGCGTTCCAAGTTCCCAAACCTTAGTTTCAAAATCCTACACCTTCAGTGATGAGCGCTACATCTTGGACATAGAAAAAGATATCTGATAGTTGATAATGGGTCTGACAGCAAGATGGATTTTAACCAGCAGTTCTGCACCTAACCCATAGGCATCTTTGCATCAACTAAGGGTCTTAACAGACTGAAGCAAATGTTGGGTTGTGGCCAAAACGTCTTTGTTGAGAGCTGCATCTTCTCAAGCGTTTAGTACTACCGATTGATGTGGCACTTCTCTTCAGCCGATTCATTCTAATTGAAAACTACAAAAACCAGTGCTTTCTTTACTAAGACAACTCCTCAGTTAAATGAGTTTTCAAAACTCAGCTAATAATGGGAATATACTATAATATACTGAAAGGCTTACGAAATAAAGGAATAATATTAATAAATGATGCTAGTTAAGTGTGTGTAGTAGTGTTAGTAAGTTTTCAATGCTCAGCTAGAACTAGGAATATACTATAATATACTTTCAGGCTTAGAAAATAAAGAAATCGTATACTTAAAGGCTTTTGAATAAATAAACAATAAGAATCGACAGTACATGAAGGAAAATTTTTTGAGGTCTGAAAAACAGGCACTCATTCCGATGTTACTTAAACCTAGCTGTCCCATATTCGTTGGTCAACAAATTTCGAGTTACTTGGCCCCAGCAGTTTGGAACACACGTCCAAAGCATATCAAGTCGATTGCTAATGAGTGGCTCTAGTATTGTGCTTTGAAATTGTTTCCAGTTTTGGTTGAGTAATTGGTAATTGAATTTTTGAAGTGATTTAGTCGTGTTGTGTTCTGGGTATGTTTAACTAGAAAGTCATTGCATCTGAGTTGCCAAGGGAAACCATATTTTCTTGTTTAAAGGACTTAGAAATAAGATTTTTGATGCTATGAGCTGAGGTGTAACACGATTTCTAAATGATTGGTGCCATCTTTCTCAATTTCCTTGTCTATAACTTTATAAACTCAGATAAAGCGCATCATTAAATCAAGATTTTTGAGAAGTCATTAGAAGTTCTTTATTATGGATGTTTTACTCTGGAAATAATCATTATTAGCAGCGAGTCTTCCTTTGATAAAGGAAAACGATACTGGACGGGATACTGGTAGGTGCTGGTAAGTATCAACAGACCTCATCTTGGCTAACAATCGTGCAGTAATTGTATTTATTTACAATACCAGATACCATGGCAAATGTTCTAAGGTTAAACATGTTAGCTTCATATTGGGTGGAAGTGAGTTGCTTAGTAAGATTACTAGCAAACTGCTTTGAGTGCAAAATGTGGTGCCTAATAAAGAAAATCTGTCCGCAAACAGGGTAAAGTATTTCCACTGGATCCGTTTCTGCAGAAACAGCCGTTATATACTAAAGATTAAAATTATATGCTAGGACGTTTTCAATGTCGCAATGTATGTTAATATAGAAATTATGAAGCCCAGTGGTTGGTATGAGACTTCTTTTAAAGCTGCTTGTATAATTTCTGTATATACTTTTACATTTCGATGTTCTACTTCTGCATTTTGTAACGTCACAAGCTTACGTTGAGTATAGTTATGTTAAGTCGGTATCTTTGATGTTGGTAATGCCAATAGGCGTTGGAAAGTGTGCAAATTCGTATCCTAAAGTTTGTTCTGGAAATGTTTGCTTCATTGGTTCGAGTTTGAAGCGGAGGTCATGAGCTTGCTTGCTTTGTTGCTTAGGTATCCAGATGCCTGGTATAAGGAGGTGACATCCAATCCTCGCTTTTTCTCATTAGCTGCCACCCTCCGTAATGAAATCATTGGTGTGGTGGTTGCTGAGATACGAAGCCGTCACCTATGCAACAAGGAGGTTTGGATCGACCATCATTTAGTTAAAGTTGTTTGCATGTACCGTTTGTACGGATCAATAATTCTGAAAGCTGCATCTGAAGTCGTGCGGTGTAAACCAGGATAAAAATGCATTAGACTGACTTATTCCATTATCCATCTCAGTTTGGCTTATTGTGTGACAGAGGGCATGCCAACAGGATTGAACCGATATCCTGACATCAAATGCTAAAATTTTTTTCCCGAGCAACAGGGTTGGCTGATTTAAATCATCTTGATTTAAATCACTGATTAAAATCACGATTAAAATCAAATGATTTTTTTTTGACTTTTTTGATGATTTAAATCAAAATTTTTTTAAACAATTAAATTTCTTTTTCTGTCTTCCTGTAACTTTTAGACAGAAAATACAACGAATACATACAAATTACATTCATAGAAGTCTTGTCATTAACAGTTCAAAACAGCTAAAACATGCAGAATTAGCACTATCAGTCAGTCTATCTCTATTATCAATGTCATCGCAATTCGCAGTAGAATTACTTTTCACTCACTGACTAGAGTGTGGAATGCGAAGTCATAAAATATTACTGTATATAGTCTCTCTGCAGTGATAATCGCACCAGGGACAAAAAAAAAAATAAATTGAATAACTAGTCTGATTGAAACAGCCTGACTGGATCCCAAGTTCATAATGCCCATTATCCTCATTGTTACAAAATGTAAACAATTTTAAAAAAACTCAAAAGGCACAACTGCCGCTCTGCGCCTTGGCCTACATTTAAATCACTTAACTAAACTAAGAAAATTTTTCAAAAAATACGCTGTTGCAGTTAATCGTCAAATGCCGTATTCTGCTGGTTAATTGCCTTAAATAAGAAAACAAGTTTCGCAGCCTTGTCTGTCCCAATTCTGTTTCTCAGCTTGGAATGTACTAAGCCGTACGATGCAAACACACGGTCGACGCCAGCAGAGGACGCCACTGCGGTCAGCAGACGCACAATAGTTTCCAAAACTTCACCACCGATGTTGTCACG
>QQSS02193081.1:0-12921 GCA_003687565.2 Craspedacusta sowerbii
TATGTATGTATGTATGTATGTATGTATGTATGTATGTATGTATGTATGGATGGATGGATGGATGGATGGATGGATGGCTAGATGGATGTACGCATGGATGGTTGTATGTATGCTATGCACGCTAAAATTAAATGGAATACTGATACTGCGTTACCTAAAATGAAGACCATGCACATATTACATACTGAGATCGAAGGCCAGTTTCATAGTTCGCGGGCTTAACCACACGAGCTTGTAAGACTGCGTAAAGCCAGAAATTATGCGTCAGAAGCCTCTGAAATATGTTAAGATGTGAACAAAAGACCGTTTCAGTTTACTCACAAATGACCGATTTCGTGCGCTATCGTAAATGCGACACTAAGGCCATTATCTTCAACGATCGAACAGCTTCGATCAGAGTCACATACAGTCCCCACCTCCGCCAAACCTGCAAAATAGAAAACGAGGAAATAAATTTATTCCTAGAATAGTTAGGGAAAATGAAAGTAATTCTTTAACCCTTAAAACTTTATCACACATGTAACCAATAGTAGAATGACATTAACACCAAGAAGCAGCCTAACCCAGCAGAAGATAAACTTACCTAATGTGTCACATTTCGATGACGATGAACAAAGGTCTTTTCTAGTGATCAACACTGCCATATCATAGTGCTCAGGATTGTCGTATTGGTGCTTATTGTGTCTCTTCTGCCAATGGCAGAAGCTTTTAAGTGCCTTCGCAGCATCTCCAGACACAGACAAGTCCACCTAAAACACGAGATATCACAGAGAAAAGACTTGCTCTAGTCGCTCGACTCGTGCCACGCGCTTAAAGTTCTCTCATCGCGGCCCTCAGCATCGGCTTTGCCTCACACAGCCTCAAACACTTACCTTCTCTAGCATAATCTTATGGCTTACTTGCAGCCAAGAGCGCGAACAAAGCAACACCGCAGGTTATGATATTGTAGTTGGTGACCACATGAAAGTCCCGATGCGAGCAAAAGATCCAACTCACGACATGATCATCGTACTTTTACAGTGTCAAGTATGATGAGCAATGCAAGCCAAGTGGAGTGCAACCACCAGTATGACTTTCACTACATGTACAACTTATACATCGTCTTGAGGAGATAAAAAAGATTTCACTTAACAACAGGCGCTATCATTTTGCATTCAAATCGCAAGTTCGCTCTAACAACCGTCTGAACTTAGCAAGTAGAACTTCTGCACGTCCATACGATACAACTTGCAACCAGTTTTTTATAATTGCGTATGGTGATTTGTTGCACAAGCCATTAACTGTGTGATCCTTAGCCCGAACATATTAATATTTTAATTATACTGCGCAGTTGGTTTCGCTAGTTCTCCTAAGAAAAAGTGTGTTACAACATTCTTTATTTCACAAACTTAACTTCCATCGTATCAAGTTTAAGTCACTAGGCGAATTTCCGATGCAGAAGCAACGGGGTCATAAAACGGATCGGCGTTCGCCAGGTTACTCTGTTGACGAAACGGGAGCTGTGAAAGCCATGGCTCGCCAGCCGACGGCAACAACAATACGACTCTCTGTCCGAATGCGGCAGAACTTCGACGCGCCTGTCCGCCATGCGAAATTTCAAACCACAGTCGAATCGAAACGTCCACGTGATCACTTCGTCTCTGGGTTAGCCAGCGAAGAAATCCAACGCTATTTGCTGCAACAAGCGGATTCGACGGTTGACAATGTAGTCCAATTGTCGGAGCAATTTATATCGGAGCCAAAACGATAGCTACGCGCTATTCCAAGGAAAAATAGAGACCAGTGAAGTTCGCCAAATATAACCCATTTTCAGTCGACAGTCAACGAGTTAAACCATGTTTACACTGTGGCGAAACCACGATGATTCGACCTGCAGATTCAGGAATGCAAACTGGCATGGATGAGGATGATTTATCCAACGAAAAAGCTAATTACGTCAATCAAATCCGCAGTTCAAGTCCAAAATATAGCGTTGACAACCGGTGCAAAAGGAAACGGGGAGCTCGGGGTCGATGATACAATCCTTAGCAGAAACGACTGAGAACGAAATGGATCGCCTACATTCAAAATGCCAAAGTATTCTGGGCACGAACTACTAGTGCTAGGCAGCAGTCGTCTAAAACTCCAGCCGCTGCCCACCGATTCAAAATCCAAGAAAATCTACAAACTAACTAGGTCGCTACTTGGCTGAAACCCGGTTGCTTATGACGTAAGGCACTACGCAAAAATGTGGCTTTGGTCTTCAATGGACCGAGCTATTAGAAAGCAAGCTGGGGATTTTCGGGCGAACAGAAGCAACACATCCGAATCAAGTTTAGTAGGTGGACTCACCCGTTCCCTGTGATGATCGACACACTGTGAAATCGGATCGCTTGGAAAAAGGTGAAATGTGAAAGGACTGGTTCGTGATTTATAGGACTGCACTTCGCCGATCGTCGCTGTGGCCAAACGAGATTCTGAAGCGGTCAGAATCTGCACCGCTTTCAAAGTATCAGTGAAAAAAGAGACTTGTCGAGAACAACTTAGACAGCCACAGACATTTTCAAAATGTTGGCCGTAAGCAAGCTTTTTTACGACGCTTGATTTAAAGGAGCCTTTTAAATCTTCCATCACATCGAATTGGACGAAGACGCGAAAAAGATTTTGCTTATCAAAACGGCGGCTGCATCGATACATTGCCTGCCATTCGTTGCTACGTCAGCTCCGGAAATTTTCCAGCGACGAATAGAATCGATATTATGTGGTTCGCAAGGAACAGTGGCAATCATGGATATTCTGGTCTATTATCATTAAATAAATTCAGCTCCGTTGGTGTTTCAACTGATAGAATCAAAATAAACATAAACCTGTCCGGTAGCGCTTCGAACGTTGTGTGAAAATTTCAAAGCATTCGGAGCAGTAGTTTCCGAGATTAGCGGTTACGAACAAAGTAACATCTACATATTGATAATTATAGATTTGTATGCATACATCAGACATCTTACACTTGTGAAGGATCATAAGCCACTGCTAACGGTCCTTGCACCGGATAGTATGTCAGCTCGTTTGTAGCCTTGATGCTGCAAGGACATCAGTACAAGTCGAGTTCAAGAACATTCTCGACCAACCCAACGCCGATGGATTGTCAAGACTCCCGCTGCCAGCAACCCGCTTTGGAGATGAAGCATTCATCTTCGATATGCTTGATATCTTGATATATTGATATCTATCTTCGATATCGACGACCGCGGATTGGAGAGTCAGTTGAAAAATCAAAAGCTCGTTGCAGCAACACGAAACAACAAAACGTTGTGCCGCGTTATTGATTCGATTCGACTAGGTTGGCTGGGTGGAACCTCGCCAAAACTGGATCCATTCAGGCGCCAAGTTGAATACCTTTCGATCCAAAACTCTTGCGCCTACCGCCGACAACTAGCAGTCATCCCAGAAGTGCAACAGCATAAGGTCGTAAACGAGCCGCGTCGAGACCCTTTTTGGGCTTCGAAAACGAAGAACCTCGCACGATCCCTGGTGAGGTAGCCGAATATAGACAAGAATATTCAATGAACTGTCAGCAAGTGCTAGCCTTGCTAGAACAGTAGAACAGATGCGACTACCGCTGCGGTCCATTGGGAGTTTCTAGAAAAAGCACGGGATCGTTAGCACATAGATCTAGCTGGACCAGTTCACTGATCGCATATGCCAAAGTTTTCGAAATGAAGCCAGCAATTGCTTGGAGCAAGATCAAGAAGCTAATGGACGTCATCGCTGGATATGTTGTTGTCGGAAACTCGTGCGTTACTTGCCAGCTGACACGTTAGCTGCAAGATTTATCAACGGCGCTTCGTATAAGCCCGTAACTGCCATTCAATTATTTGGTTTATTCGAACGATTCGGATCCGCAGTTCGTATGCAGCGCATTCGATTAGAGTTCGAGTCGCACGTGTTTTTGGAGCTGTAGAGTTCAGGAAGAGCGAGTAAGCGTGCTTGAGAAAAAGCTTTGACGTGATTTCGGTGTGAACTTGTTTTCGACCACCCAAGTTACAGAAAGCCATTCTTCATTGTGGCTATAATTCTTAGGAGACCTTACATAAAACAAACCTCGCATACCATGTAATAAAACCACGTAAGTGATACAGGGATAACTTACCGGATTCTTCTTCAGGATGACAAGCTTTACAACAGCCACATCAATGTAGTTTCCGATGGAACTGTCCCGCATTATGCTTGTCACCTGGTAATTATATGAACGGAGATGTCAAACATTTTAAGAAGAACGCTAAGAAATCGCAAGCATCCCTCAATCCCTCGAACATGCAAAATACCATGAATAAAAAACGCGGCTTCCATAAAAAGCGTCATTGTATCTCAAGAACTCTTGTCGCATCACACTTAAAGGACGTGGCTAAGTCGTGGAAGATGTCTAGCGATTTTAGGTTCAAAATATAGACAGTTTACGTGTGATTGATAAGTTCTCTAGGCAAATCAATTTAAAGTATACGGCATTGAAAGAAAAGGGTGTTCACAGCATTGTTGGAATGAGCACAAATTACTGCTCTAGTCCACATCAATGCCTCCTACGGACAGCGCTGCATAGGGCTACCTACGCAGCAGTATAAGAACTCGTTCCCAGTCTCAAAGGAACACTGTAAGAACATTGTTCTGATGCGAATATTTGTTTAATTTCAAAGAATTTCAACGTTCAACTGCACCGCGTGGCGCGTGAAGATGGCTTCGTAAACGGAAGCAACCAGAATTCTGCAACCCGTCACCACTGCCCAGCAAACGTTTCCGAGTCCTGCTTATGATTGGAGCGAACGTTTCCGAGTGATGCTTATGATTGGAGCAAACGTTTCCGAGTCATGCTTATGATTGGAGCAAACGTTTCCGAGTGATGCTTATGATTGGAGCATTGTTTTTTACCCACAATTGAGGGGCCTTTGCGTCGCTACCATAGCCTAGCGCGATCGGCCGGCACTTCGACAACATTGTTTTTTGTTTATATTTTTAAGGACATTATGTCTTGCAATGTTACTTGATCTTTTGGTAAACTATTTGGTAGCTGGTGGTCGCTTCTTTTACGAAGCATTTGTAATTCCATCCCAAGCCGAGCATTTCTGATTCAGCAACATGTAGTAAACGCTGTCAGACTATGTACTGCCCAGCACACTTGGAAACCTACTAAAATATTCAAAGTCTGCACACTTTAAGACTCTTGTCCCAAGAACGTAAGAGCACATTTTTCTCAAATGAATTAGCACACGCGGTTCATCCAAGCTCAACTTATTTTTTCACAGAATTGGGCCTAGCGTTTTCGCTTGTGAATAATCTCGCGCGGCCGTACATACGCGAACTTCACCAACCCTGACGTGTTAGCCGTGACATGATATAAAATACACGATGCGACATTGTGAAAAATAAGACAAGAATTTATCTCTAATTTTGACCTGCTTTAGAATTCCAGGTAAATGACTAGACTTCAGACTAACTTCACATTAGCCATTAACTAATCAACAAATGGCCATTCCTGAGAAAACACACCTAAATCTCAAAATACATTCTTCGACAAGAAAGGAAATCATAAACAAGCAGCTTACTACGGCCATGACTGAGAGTAGATATCTCCGCAACTCTACTTCCTTGCCATCGTAGAAGTCAAACATTTCCTGATCAGCAACGACCATGGTTTCGATATAATGCCTCTCGGAAACTGATCGTCTACTTCTGGCTTTAGAAGGTTCAGCAACAGCTTCCACCTTGCCATTTTCTCGAACACGCAGATTGTACTTAGACGGAATGTTCACCGGACCTCGATGAGAATCTTCATAAAAAAAGGAGGTTAAATCACTCTTTACAAGTTTAGTTAACTAGTCCGTACATGCATTGTTGAAGAACATTGGCTTCATTCTGATAAGTCATTCAAGTGCGATCTTCTAAACAGCCTAGAGTTTTCGCTTTCGAGATGTTTTTCTTTATTGCATACGGCTTAGGCACAGGCGTTACATCAAGCATATTGCATTTTGGTATAGATCATTCTACAGCAATAATGTCTTGGCGAGAATGTAACAGATTTCTAACAACTGATCAAACCACGCCAGAACATTCAGGACGCTTTCGTAATTTGTAGTTGCCCCAGGTAAACAACGAGGCAGATTACGTCCCCAGCTACTTCAGCTTATGGTTGCTTGCGTGACCAGACATTGATTACGATTTCCTGGGGGTAAGGGGCACAAAAGCTCAAATGGCCCCAAACGGGACGCATACTTGGTCAAGACCGGACGCATGCTTTGTTCGTACCGGACGCATGCTTCGTTCAGACGGGACGCATACTTGGTCAAGACCGGACGCATGCTTGGCTTAGACCGGACGCATACCTCGTTCAGACCGGACGCATGCTTCGTTCAGACCGAACGCATGCTTGGCTCTGAAGGAACGCATACTGGGCTCAGACCGGACGCATGCTTTGTTCAGACCGAACGCTTGGTTGGCTCAGACCCGACGCATACTTGGCTCAGACCAAAAGCATGCTTGGCTCAGACCGGACGCATGCTTGGTTCAGACCGAACGCTTGGTTGGCTCAGACCCGACGCATACTTGGCTCAGACCCGACGCATACTTGGCTCAGACCGGACGCATGCTTGGTTCAGGGCCATGATTTAAATAAGTTAGCTTTCTCGCCTTTTTCGATAGACTTCTCTTTTAGTTTTACTAGGAGAAGAATTTTCGAAATTGTCAATCTGATGTTGTGGGCTGCTACGTAGAAATATTGGCTTGGTAGAGGAACCACATATCAACGTTTGGATCGAGGATCTATTGTGGAAAACGAAGCGCTAAAACGTTTCGATACGCCATACAATAGCGTTACTTAGCTCAATATCATGAGACATTTGCAAAAGAATAACGCCCCTTCTATCAAATGAATTTGAGAAATCCCGCATAGTCCAGTCGATGTGCGCCTTCGAAATGTACTTCCAATACGAAGGCTTTCAGGAAAGAAAAGTTACCAGAATTTTTCCGCCGCGGTCTGAGGAATGCGTTGTGACAAGACATGCTTCTCAGCTGCGTTCCTACTGCAGGGACAGAAGAACGCAGGAAAAATGGCCAAAGTATTACTAAAAAAAATTGGAAAACATGGACAATTAAGAATGACAACTCACAATTGACAGCGCCGACCACTGCAACCATGAACAGAAGAAATACATTACGAAAGGAAAACCTGGAGATTTTCAAACTCAAATCAGCGCTATCAAACGACTGATTCTATTCATTAACGGTAAAGCAATCGCCAGGACAGCTTGATAAGTGGGCACCCGACAAAATCATGGTACGTGATGAGTGGCGCCAGCTTTGCCTGCCGACTACAACGCTGACAAAGCGATGGTGTCCTGCATACAAACAAACCCTATTGAATTTCTAGATTGCGATGAAATGGTAACGGTCATGTTTATATTTCCATTCGATACGGCAGGGAAATCACGCCGCCTAGCATGTACGCGTCAGAACCAAAGTCGCAAAGCCAAAAATTCGCTAGGATTACATTGGCCATGGCGTCGCATTGCGTGCCATTATCCATCGATTGTTTTTGACTTCAACGCGGTTACCGTGCAAGGATCTCATTCCCCTGCCAACAGGTTAGTGAAACCGTAACAGCCTAGCGCCAGCTCTTACCATAAGTTACAACTTACCACGGACGGAGCAGAAACTGCTTCGGTTTTGCGTCTTCAAAACATCGACTTCCTGCGCATGGTGTGCTTGCTTAATTCCAGCTGCATCCGACACATTAACAGGCGAAATCAAAAAGCTTCCCAGAGAACAAGCAAGAATTCCACGCTAAAACAACAAGAACATACAAAGTAAGCTTCATGAACTCAACATGCCACATAACGTAAGTCTTTCAAGCACATTAAAATTTTACATAAAAAATAGCAAACAATACACAATGCGATACTGCAGCTTTGCTAGATGCCCAGGTGAAACAGTAGATTTTCTTCGTGAAATAGAAGCCGTTTGTGATCACCCTGATTGGCCTTACTGAAAGTCGAGTTTAGGACGACGACAGTTATTTCGCCGAACTTGCCATTGTTCTGCATAAAATTAAAATTTGACTCATCCTCGCGCTGTTGCCAGGATGAACACACTTAACAACTCGCGATAAAACTTTCTGAATGCTCGACCTGCTAGAGGTGGCAACATGGACGCGCAAAGACTCGAAAGAAAGGCCTTCCCAATCTGATGGATTGTCGAGCAAGCCTTGATAGAGCTTAGCACTCAGATACGTTTTTGTGCAGCCGACAGCTCACATCACTAGTAACGATAGAGCAGGCAGGCTGAATGGACACCTGCGTGCGACCTGGAATGCAACATTTGTTCTGGAATTGGCAGCTCAAAATGCTTTTGCAAAAAGCACTGCAACGCAAGTTTAATTTTCCAGATTAGCTCAGTGGAGCGACTTCCTACAGCCCTATCTCACCACTCTACCGGCTTCTCCCGTCGCGGTGCACTTCGGCAGAAGCCACTGTGTATATATGTTATATCTGCATATATACACATATATATATGCAAATATATGTACTTATTCATTTATCCATTTCTTTATTTGTGTATTTATTAATATATAACGCAAATGTAATAAACTGTAACATACGGCGCAGTAACATGTGACATATCGCTACTGCAGACGTGCGTCCTGCAGCCGCACAAGGCAGAGAAACCAACCGAGGTACAACCGAAGCATGACATCAGTGTGGGGAAAGTCAGACCCAATGCAATATTACTTGTGTTTTTTTCCGATATTGCTTGTAATCTGACGCATTCACATAAGTCATCATAAAGTTTATAAACCTGCCTTCATTGCGAGTGCAGATTTTCGTGCAATACTGTTGCAGTAAACGAATGGTTATCTTAGAAATCAATAGCGCAGACTTTCTTAATAGAGTCTGGCTGAGCTTTGCCTCGTGTGAAAGGTATGTTACGGGCCAGCATACAAGTCCCGCGCAAAGTTTGACCATAGCAAGGCTCAGCATCGTATCAAGGCATACAAAAGCGAAACAAAACAGAGCAGAAGACAATGAAATAATACATGAAAGACGTAATACAAATCAAATTGCAATATGAGGGGTGTTGCACTCGCAGCACGCCAAAAACTAACATATTTCCTATAGAGGCGGCTTCAGAAGAACCTGATTAACACGAACCGAATACATCAAAGCCACGAAGGCACTCATGACAAGCTGACAGCATGTGGATTGGGTCAAGTAAAGGGCTGATAACGGTCATTAGAACAAGATAAGACTTCGCATGCTGATTGAAGGCTTAAACCCTACAAGGTGCAAACCACTCTCTGAATGCAGGCGGTTGTGTTACGATAACGCCAAGATATTGGACACCCCCACACGGGTATGATTTAAACATCAGACAAGTCACGATCAAAAATGATGTGAGCGCGTATAATGCCAAACAACTTTCCCTTACTTACAAGTCCACCGCAGATATCCATGTTGACATAAGAGTCAGCCTGTCCCTCCACAAATCCATCGTAGAAGCAATCTCGAAAGGACTCGTCGCGAGCGATTTCGCGGATGCCTCCAAGCCGGTGTTCCACGCTGAATTGCGGGGCTATAAACCCGCTCTCGCGTTTTAATCGAAGTATCAAATCAACTTTCCTCGACTGAAACTCGAGCTTAAATAAAACTTTAGAATTTCCCATTTCAGCCTGCTCACTAACACCTTCGTTCCTCCAGTCTCCAGGGAAGTCTCGGTTAGGTTGCCCGGTTGCAAAATGCGGCGACACAAGTACCAACTCGTTCTGGTGCACAGTTTCTATGGATAATCAGCAAAGAAATGCGCTGTTTTCCCACAAAAGCAGCTTTTACGGCCCACTTGGAACCATCCAATCAAAAAAATCTCACGTACGAAATGCATCTTCGAGCGTCACACAAACTTAACAAAAAAAAAAAAATACGCCAAAAGAATAAACGATACGGCAAGAAAGCGAAAATAGCTTATCAGAGAAAATGCGTTCAACGCATCTGGCAAGAGAAGGAAACACTCACCGACTGAAGCAGTTTTGGAGAGAATGTGCAACAAAACAAGCTGAGTCAGCAAAACAATACTGTTTCCCCAATGCATCAGCTCGAGTGAAGTTCGTGCTTGCGCCACAGAACACAAGACGAGCATGGCGCAGTGCAAACGAGATAGGTCATAGCCACAAGCCTATGACAGAGATATGTTCACGAACCATTCCTTGAAGTGGTCACTCGGTCGTGCACACAAGGCGCGTCGGCGAAGGCAGGAAATGATCGATTCCTCTTCTGTCGCCGACCATCGTCCCGTTGCTTCGCCAACTTCGCACGGGCCCAGTCAAGATAACACGAAATCTTTTTCCACCAGAATGTGACAAGGAACGCCCGCAAGCAGCCGCTAAGCCAATTACACACGTCCCTAAAGAATAAGTCACAAAGAGGAACATTTCAAACAATGAGCCATTGTGGCAAGCCGAATAATTCTGAATCCTCGTTACCCCCAGTTGGACGATAGGAAGCGTTACCGAAAACACTTAAACCCATATTAAACGTCATCAAATCCCGGAGTAACTGTCACATCTTAAGCCGCTCAGCTCATCTCATTACACGGAGGTCTCTTGAAAAAACGTCTGCAGGTTGAGGAACGCTGGTAAGTTTTGAGCCCAGGCAGGAAACTCAAGTTTGCGTAGCAGTCGATCTCCTTCCATTCTTTCCTCGTTTGTTGTTATAGCGTGCGCAATGCACTCCTTCTGACATGTGTTTTGAAAAGCCTACCGGCAAAAAATACGGGGGTTTGAACGCAGTTTACTCAAATGAATGACCCAGGTTCCCAAGAAAAAAGGCGAACAGCTAATTTCCTTTCCTTGTTAAATAGAAAAGAGTCAAACAGAGATTAAAAATCGCAAGTCGTTGTCATTTCTTGCGTACGACGTAACAGTTTGGTCGGAAGCCGTGAATTACCACAACATCTCGCAACTGGAAGTTTTGCAGTTCCGGACATCTATGCAAGCGCTGACAGGACTCTTGCTATCTGATCTCAGACAGAAAATTGACAGCTCCGCTTGGACGAAGCCTGGGCATAAGAAAAAAGGCCACCTATTAGCAAAGCCACGCGAAATAGCCCGCTTTGAGCTCGACTCTTTCAAGTAGAGCATGTCACTGTTGCTTCCGAAGCATGCCAAGAAATTGCGGTTAACTTTCGAGGAGGCCAATATTATTGACCGATCTCGTTTGCGCAGCACTTTTGGGCATTAAAGTGTCTAAGAAGACAGATGGACTTACTCATTGCACTTAAAGTTCAAGAAGGCTGGAAATACACGTAAGGTAGCGGCGACAAAGGCTTGGGTGGGCTTTTCGGCAAGGTAGCCAGCCTGGGTACAGGCCTTGGATTCAGTTAATAAACTTGCATTCAGCAGTTTATGATTTTCTCATATCATATCCAATTAGGCATGAGATAAGATATCAAATGCCATCTGATATTCGTCTCCTCGTCAAAACGTCAGAGCTGATTGGCTGATTTTTTGCTTTCGCTTAAGCGCATAGAAAATAAAGACATGCAGATGCAGAAGCACTGATGCTTGTAACATTCCGATTAATCATTTTGAGTGCGGGTAAGACACGAGGCTGAAACGAGACATAGAAAATCTTCCCGAAACATAGCGAGCAACTACATGGGCTTGGCGAAAACCATAGTAACGACCATAACAAGGGCGCAAACGACAGGATATTCGTAAGGCGCTGTGTGTTTGCTGTTTGAACGGTTTTGTCCGTAACGTAACGCACATGGTTACGTCCGTACATGTCCGTAACATAAAGCCTATACAATCAAACGATGCTTGCTATGGTGAATTCCAGGAAGCCCTGAAAGCAACCTAAAACTGACGAAGCAAGAGTCGGCTTGAACGCTGTATTATTATATGAAACTAAGCTATATGAAGACCTGTGTTTCCATGTGCAAATGCAAACACTTATCCACGTGCCTGTGCAAAAACAAGTTTACAAAAGAAAAACGTGGCCTGAGCTCGTCCAAGCCGTATGAATGTCCTTGGAAGTGAAGCGAACATGCGAAATACTGCAAATGTCCCCATCTGTTGCAAGTAAATGTACTTGAGTAAATATAACTACTGATTTAGGGTCAACTAGGCAGAGCCCATAAGCGCATGCAGCCTAGTATCAGACACTAACAGACCACAAGAAACTCACCAACGTGCCTACCTCACTCGGAACGCTGCCTCACCCTGTTACGCTTTTCTATCGGCATGGACTGCAAAGCGATGGGGACACGCAATTTTGTAATGATGGATTTGCATGTGTTTAACTCGTTTTTCAATAAACTGTAATGGATCTTGTATACAAGCGCTGGCTTTGTGTCTCAGTAAGCCGACCGCATTATCGATGAATCAACCATGATTCAAGTTAGCAAGTCATGTGCATATCTTTTTAGAAATAATAATAATGCTACATCTTGGGTAGAGAAAGCCTATTAAAAGATGTATTCGGTCGCTCAAGTCGTGTCCAATTTTACTCTTCAGGAGAGCCTCGCAAATCGCATCACTTGAACGCTTGGATATTTTGTCGGTAAAATCTATATCTACCAGAAGCCTTTACTTAATACTGGGATGGCATGAAGTCACCAAATAATCTTAAGTTTTAAAAAAATCTTTACCTACCCGAAATTTCTTTCAGGATCTTGATAAAAAGAGAATAACTTCTGTCCTAAACGATAGTTGACCACAATGAGTGTCATTAGGCAACCAAATAATAAAGCGAATGCTTTCAATGATTACTTTAGCTCCGCAGAAAAAAATACAAAAAAGTACTCTCTATATTTCTATCTATCTATCTATGTATCTATCTATCTATCTATCTATGTATCTATCTATCTATCTATCTATCTATCTATCTATCTATCTATCTATCT
>QQSS02193092.1:0-12921 GCA_003687565.2 Craspedacusta sowerbii
GGTTATGTTTGCTTCATGCGTCTAGGATCTGCGGAACTCAGTATCATGAGCTAGCCATTTCTTTTCTGCGTTTCCTCAGGATGAATTTTGCACATACATGCAACTTGAATATACGCAGAAGGAAGAATCCCATTTTAGAGCGAAGGAGGTTGGATATAGTTTTTATTTTTATAATCTCATCTTATTTTATTACGTCAGTATATATATATATATATATATGTATATGTATATATATATATATACATATATATATGCCTGCCTAACATGCCGCAACAATGATGTGTAAGAAATCTAGCAAACGATGTTTATATCAAAATGAGGCTTGCTCTAAGGTTACTGAAGCTTCAGTTTCTAAACTCACGCGCGTACGTGGGAAAATGATATCTTGACGTGAGCCTATTTTCAGTCCGTGAGTGAATTACTCATAAGCTTATGAAAGCCAACACATTGTTGAAAAATAAATGAATTGACATTCGAGTTATTAATGGTGATGATCTAGTATCAGGCGCTGCATATTTCGACTATACTCTCGTCAATTGTTCATGGGCCCTTTGTTAATGTACCTTTAGGGCATGCAATACTTGCATAAATCGGATATTGGAGTTCATGGCAATCTCAAGTCTTCTAACTGCGTCATCGACAGTCGTTGGGTCTGCAAGATAACTGACTTTGGACTGTTCAAATTCAAAAGTTATTCCACAGTCAAGGACAACTACACATCGGAAGATCAATATTATACTGGTTAGACTAGGTCTTTCTTGTGGTACACGTTTATGTTCGAGATAACATAAAACAAAGATCATGATTGATTTGTTCACCAATCTTTTCAAAACGCTGACAGTATACTTAAAACTGCAGTGGTATCGTTCTAAAGTCATCTCGAAGTTTGCCCCGGCAAGTTAATTGGGCGACTTCGCCACGGTTATTTCACAAACGCATCCGTCTAACCTCTCGGTGTCTCAGCTGATACTTACATCTTATTATTTGCGTAGTCTGATTATTTATTATCTTTTATCGCTTTTCCATTCTATAACTGGTGTCTTTCAGTTATCTTTTCACACCTAAATTAGATTTGCTTTGGAAGGCACCTGAACACATTGAGAACGCGAAGTATCCGTATTCCCAGCAGGGGGATGTCTACAGTTACGGAATAATATTGCAGGAAATCATCGTCAGAGGATTCCCTTACAGCATGTTTCCAGAAATGTCTGCAAAGGGTGAAAAGTCCTTTTCATGATTTTGTCTCATGCTTTTTTTTTTCTTTCGCTTACTTGAATCCTTCATAGGTGAACATCTGATTTTGTGAGATATACTGTGTAAATTAATGGTAAAATAATTAATAGCTTATACTTTATTTAATTGCGATCCATTGGTACACCGTTGATGTGACTTTAATCATTTTTAATAGGTCAAATCGCCTGATGCGTTCTTTTAATGGGCTTGATTCGATTATTGTACGGCGCCAAATTTTGTAAGTTGATGCCGTCGACTTTATGCAAGGCAGAGGTCACACGATTTGGGTAATATCAATTAAAATTCAAATTGGCTTCGAAATCATTGGATCGGACATTTTTTTTGGTGCTTTCCTATCAGCCATCTACTGGGAAAGATCCCCTATTCAGGCATTGCTTCGTCTTAAAGAATTAGATAAGCAAAACCTTCTCTTCTGTATGATAGGAAAGAAGGGATCTAGAAGTGAAAGGGGATCGAGCACTGAAAGTACTTTACTTGATGAAAATTGCACACCCTTTGGACAGCTGTTTAGGGAAGATAAAGTAAAAGTGGCTCTTACATAGAAAAAAAAATCGATAATTCCCACATGACGTAAAATTATAATAACGCAGGCCATTGTAAGAAAGCGCGTTATCACTTTTGAACTACACGCAGGAGATAGAACCGTTGTTTATAGCAGTTTGCAAGAATCTGCCTTATTCAGCATCGTATAGATGTCCTTGAAGACCTCTGCTTACTTAAGTTCCACTTAGACACTGTTTGGTTGATTAAGAGGCTGCAAGATGCACAATAGATCCACTCGTGAAATGCCTATGCAATCCATCATTGTTCTCTGTTTGCGTCACTAGAGGCAAGGGGCTCTGGGGCGAGATAATATTAGTATTTCATTATAGATCATTCATTATTTCACTATTATGGAAACTCGCTGGGTAAGAATGCGATATCCCGACCGAATAAAATTTTCATAATTTTTCGAACTAGAAATAATCGACAAAGTCAAGGCCCGGAGCAATCCACCTTTCCGGCCGAAAGTCATCAGTGCTGTTGATCACAACGACTATATGGAGCTCATGACGGCCTGCTGGCACGAAGAGCCCCAAAACCGGCCGAATTTCGATGATGTCATGAAGTCAATAAAGAAACTAAATGGCGGAAAGTATGTTCTTGTTACTTGCCTATCGCGTCTCTTGCTTCTATTTTCTAAAGTTTTTTTTTAGGAAAGGAATGACCTGACGTAGGGAAACTATACTCTGAGGATAATATCTACCTAAAATTCGCCTCCTTCTTAATTTTCTTTCGCAAGTAGTGGCTAATAACTTTGGTAGTTCCTTTTTCAGGATAACGCCAACCTAAAATTCGCTTCTTTCTTAAGTTTTTTTTTGTGTATATAGTACCTTTATATACCTATAGTACCTAATACCTTTTGTAAATCCTTTTACGGCCACAAGAATTTTTAAATTGTTAATGCTGCGTTTGCCTTGTTGCATGCCTTCCCTTTTTTTTTCTTAACTTTCAGTAAAATCTTGTGTATAATTCTTGCATGGAATTTCGTTTTTCAATCAAGAATCTTTTTGTATATAAAGGAATATAAACATCGTTGACAACATGATAAACATGATGGAAAAATACACGGACCACTTAGAAGAACTTGTTTTAGAAAGAACAAAACAACTCGAAGAAGAAAAGGCCAAAACAGACGAGTTGCTCTACCGCATGCTGCCAAGGTGAGAATCAAACTTTCGAGGCTACTTCCGTCAAACAAAAATCAAAATTTTCGCCCTTGTTTTACAAATTTCTGCATGAATTGAAGGGGGGCACCAGAATTGCCTATGTCCCACGTACGGACGTGTGATCTATGTTACGTTTAGGTCAGTCGCCGAGCAACTCAAACAAGGACTGTCCGTGAAGGCTGAGACATTCGAGTCTGTCACTATTTTCTTCAGTGACATCGTTGGCTTTACAAAGTTGGCAGCCGAAAGTACGCCACTGCAGGTAAGTAGGCTAGTGCGTTTTTCAGAGTTGGGGAATTGGGGCAGAATTAGAAATCATGCCTGATCAAACTGACATTTTACAAGGCACATCAGATGCACAATGTCTTCATGTCTTGCAATTAGAAGCGTCAATACAACTGTAATCTTCTTACTTGACTATCATGTCCTTTACTTCTATTTTCGGCAGATTTTGTTAGGAAGGGAACGGTCTAACGTACAAAGAAGAGCAATTGCGTAGAAAGCCTGAAAGTAAACGTGCTGCAAATCTCGTTTAGGTTGTGGACTTTTTGAACGATCTTTACACTTGCTTTGACAAAATCTGCGACACTCACCATGTGTACAAGGTAAGGCAGCCCAGGTTTTAAAGAGTTCCCAGTTCCCGTGTAGTCATGTACCATTTTTACCAAAAGTAAAGCTCGGATTAAAGAAACTACTGGAATATCTAATTTCAGAAGTATCGCACCGACGGGTCACGAAAGAGGACGTTGTATACGATATGAAAGTCAAATCTGCTTTCGATCGCGCGCAAGTTCATATAAGTAAATATGACAACTGCTCCGAATATTGGATTAATTGTGCGTTACTGTCTATCCTGCCTAAGGGGGGGGGGGGATTATCGTGAATAGTGACGTATCTTTAGTTTGACCAACTGAGGAACTGCTGTGAACAAGTCTTCTAAGCAAAATTGAACACAAAGAACACATACTGCAACTTCAGGACATGTTTCGACAATTTCTTTTGTCATACTTACTTACATGTCTTCCATAAGAATGGTTAGGAGGCGTGAACAATTGGAAGTAAGTGGAGCCAGATAGCTGTAAGCTAGCATCATTGTAAATAATTGGACGAGGTATTTTTTAACTACCAAAGAGTGATAAAAGAATGTCTAGGAACTTGGAGAGCGTATCTGTTTGTTTAAAGTTTCTTGCCCTATCGGTCCACTTAGTCCATTCTGAAGTATGATCTAAATAAGTATTTTTCTGACCTTCAAACGCTTAAGGCAGACGAGACTTCTCGGAATTCACGTAATTCGAGAGTAGGAACAACTATTTTTGAATCAAATTGAAATTTCAAAATATCATTTAGCGGGTCAAATACTACTATCACTTAATATTGCTAGCTCTCGTATGTATTTTATTTTTAAAATACGATTTACGATTCTATCCAAACGAGGGCTAGGAAAGGAAGAAGTTGCGACTTGGTCGTAAGATGATTGGCTCCACTGCCTCTAGGTTGAAACCATCGGTGATGCATATATGGTGGTGTCAGGTTTGCCAGTGCGAAATGGTAATAAGCATGCCGGGGAAATCGCAAGAATGTCTCTCGACCTCCTGAGCGCCACGACAGGCTTCCGAATTCGTCATCGCTCCGACTTGCAACTTCAACTTCGAATAGGAATCCACTCAGGTAACGAGAGCATTATTCCTGTGACTTCTGGTCGTTGATAAATACATTCTGCAGATGCAATATATTGCTTGTCTATTTGATAAAACGTTAAGCCGACCCATGCTAAAACTATCTAATTAAAACCAAATTAGAACAAATTTCATCTGCAGTGTATAACGAATCATCCTTTTCGTTCATTGCATGTATCAAATGCTTATACATCATGTACCATACGTACTAATTTCATAAAAATAATAATATTATATTAATATAATAGTATGTATAATGTTATAGCATAATAGAATGGTAATAGCAATAATAGTAATAATTATAATAATAATAATACTAATAATAATAATAATAACAATAATAATTATAATAATAATAACGTTATTGCATAATCGTACATTGTTGTGGTAACTTATAATACTAATAATGCATTCTAATACGTAATTATCCCCTACATCCTTTGCTGCAATTTCTCGCGTTTGTAAAGGCTCCTTTCCAAACAGAAGACATAGATCGTCACTTGATTATGCTTTCCAGGTCCATGCGTCGCTGGTGTAGTGGGACTTAAGATGCCTCGATATTGCTTGTTTGGAGACACAGTCAACTATGCCTCACGAATGGAATCCAGCGGGCTCGGTATGAAGCACATTTTTGAAATAGCAATTACGTTTCTTCATGGGGCTGATTTTTTTTCTATGAAGAATTCTCGGTAAGAATGACATTTTCGAAACAGCATTACGTTTCTTGATGGTGGCTGAGTTTTTCTTGCTATGTAGAATTCTTGTTACTTTAGCGCATGTTCCAGAAACGAGTAAATTTAAACCCTTCACCAGTCACGTGTCCTGGAAGTGAGCAAAATTAAGCACTCGTATTTAGTCACTATGAAACTTGTCATGGTGTTACTCGAAGAAGATAGCTGCCCTTCCTAAATTACAACCTTTGAAACGTGTTCAACACAAGAAAGCGTCGGAATGCATATACATATTAACGATTAGGAGCGAGCCAAGGAACGGTAATAGTTTCTTGCGCGCACCTTATTGAAGGTCTTGGTGCCCCACAACGAATTTTCGTGCATGGCTGCCAATAACTTTGGTAGCGAGTAGCCATAAAAAACCAGCTGTTTTTACCGATTCTGCTTAACGGAAACTCTCTCTTTTTCTGCAGCCTTGCGTATTCACGTCAGTCCTGAATGCAGGCAAGTACTCGATGAACTTGGAGGATACCACTTAGTCGAGCGAGGACCCGTATTCATGAAGGTAAGTCGTCACAATGACTTTGTTAGTAGCCAATGTGCTTATCATAGGACGATTTGCAGAATTGGTACTTGCTTCATGAAGGGCGGCTCATGTGACTTGACCATTGGGACTACATGGAAAAGGAAGAATGTTCCTTAACAAGATCTTGCGCTGAGATAGCGTTTGACCTGGTATCATTTCTTTCTTTCTTTCTTTCACATTTATTTATGCTCGGTAATGAAAAAAAATTAACCCATCACAATGAAAAAAATAATCTAGCTCATAAATACAAGAGCTAACTAAACCGAGAAAAATTAAATAAGAAAAAGCGTTCAATATCTGAGTTCGCAATAGCCAAAAATATAGAAGATAAGCCGTACTTAAGTGGGAAAAACCCGCTCAGTACTATTCGAACTTGCGAACTTGCGAGCAAGTACTGATCAAATTAGATTTGTGAAGCCCAATGAAGTTACAGTAATTGTTGGACACACTAGATGGATGTACCTATATATATATATACCTAAGACAGACGTACTCACTAGCCTTGCCAACTGATCAAACTTGATATGTGAGTTCGACAGAAGATTTAATAATTGCTGGGCACACTCATAAGACGTACTTATAAAAGCGATCTTTGCAATGAAATAGCCTCTCATAGCAAGGTCGATGGGATTGTTACCCCACATCATCACTTGCATTGTGCTAGCATGTCAAGGAGTATGTCTGTGCTAGCGTGTCATAAAGCGCTGTCATGACCAACATTCTTGCTGTGTCATGCAGGCACTATTGATATATGCATCAGCTTTTTTCTTTATGCGCAGTGCGCACGCCTTGGGTAATTCTTCATGAAAGTTATAGACAGACTTAGGGTGCGCCCTTCTCTTCCGATTAGCTATTCTATTCAGAACCCTCTCTCCAATTAAGCCATCCCATTGTATTTACGTGTGCATTTATGTACGCTTTTGCTTAATGGGAAAAAGATATGTTGTTGTTGCTGTTGCTTTTGTTGCTATTGTTGTTGCTGTTGTTGTTGTTGCTGTTATCAAGGAAGCTTAGGCGCAGAACTTTGGAAACTCTCTGAATGTTTGAGCTTTCAACGCTCATTGAATTTGACATTGAGTAGACGCCTGCTACTTGCAACCAAATACCTGTGTTGTGCTTCATTTCCAGGGCAAAGGAACAGTGATTACCTACTTCCTTGCTGGCTACGACGGCTTCGATAAGCCGCTCCCTGACTTGAGCAAAGCTGCCGGGATGGAAGAACACACGTTTAAATGAACTGTGCATGTTACTTTAAGGAGTCTTGTAATAGCAAATACAAAGCTCCGATCTATTCTCTAAAATCGCTTTATTTGGTAATACGTGGGTTCCTGGCAAGAATGGTATTTGTATATCCCAGAGAACACTTAAATTTTGAACAACGAGTTGCATACACACGCACACACTCAACGCATACACACAAAACACACACACATAGAATTTATATATATATATATATATATGTATGTATGTATATATATATGCATGTGCGTATGCGCGTTTATATACTCATATATTTACATGCATGATGTTAGTTGAATAAAGATGATGTATCTGCTTGTATGTTAAATAGATTCTGTTATATTTCGTGCAGATAAATTAGGCTTAATGTATCAATATGCGGATCAAGTGCTAAAGAAATTAGACCAAGCACAATTCATTTTACATTATACTTTCCGTTTCGTAGGCGATCAAGCGTTAGGATATAATCCTTGACGGTACAGGCGATAGCTGTTATTGATGCTAGAGCAAGCAGATCTACAGAACAATTCAGGATTTGATATCAGCTGCGTTATTCTAAATTATAAGAGCTTTCCTGTCGCTTCTAGATGCCTAGGTCTTGTGGAGTGTTTAATCTTGGTTGCCATGGTGTTACGATAAAAATGAAGGAGAGCTCATATTTTAGAAGATAATGAGCCATAAAAGCGGTATACAATTACGAAAACGAAAGCTGAAAAATACCGGGCGTGTCTCTGCGAGAAATTCGTTAAGTCCTTCTCGTCCTCGCATTTGTTGTGGTGACCTTTAGCGCAAATGAATACGTTTAAACGTTTAAACGTTAAATGTTTAAACGTTTTCTATTCACCAGCTGTCTCTAAATCAGTTGTAAAAAAAGAGATATCTAGACAAGTCTGTTTGGTAGCTTGAAAATATGGATGTATCATGGGCAAATATTGATATAAGATGCTCAACTATGTATTTTGAAGCCATACTTTTATGCCAGGAGTGAAACCTGTCCGTTACGTGCTGTCAAATGATTTTCCCTCGACCAGAATGCGTGCTTGACACGAACGTGCAAAAACCGCGGCGCTAATTTCTTCAGAACTACGGATATGCATCTCACACATTTGCCCCAATCCTTTTCAGTCTCCCTAATCTGCAAACCTGCCTTGCTTTGCCTTACTTTCTCCCACTCCTCTGTAAGATTTCCTGCTTGTTTCCCATTTTTTAAGCTTCTAATTTTTATTTCTTTTTACAACTCTCCTTCTGGAACACCGTTCGAATCGCATAAACACAAGGAGGTACACTAAACTCAAAGATTATGCGTTCTATAGTGACTAATATCTTTATTGTTCGGGTCCATAGCTAAATTTCGTGCCACATGTCTGAATCTTTATCGGCATGATCGAAGTACCAGGGTTATATCAGAACAGAGCCTTATTTGTTCCATGTTCACCTACATTGATAGCAAGTATCGAGGCTTATAAGGCATCCAAGAATCATGTCGCTACAGATGAACAACTTCTTAAAAAGAAATATCGATTAAGCTAGATGCTATTTCCGATAGAACAGTGAAAGTTTTTGGAACTTCTTCCAATTTAAGCTTTAAATAATCCTTCGATTACCATCCTTTTTATTAATATCAACGGCTCAGGAGAAAATGGAAAAATTGTCTAACAATGCTCCATCATCAAGCAGATTGCCATACCTTTTTTGTCACATTCTGAACGAAATGCCAGAACAAAGTCTGTAGGTCAGAATAGAAACTTCTAAGGGATCCATTGCTTCACGCATTCTTACCATAATTTGGCAATGTTGCAGATAACCCCATAACTTGGAAAATAAATTTTTGGCTTTGAAGCTAGCGAACAATTTTATCTAACTAAAGTGGACGTCATACCGCATAATTTAGACTGTGGTAGGAATCTTTGACTTCAAATACAATTTGTTAGATGTACTAATCTGGCAATAATTGTAATTACATGGCAAGCTCTTAGTGGTGAGCCTTGACTGTGATTACCTCTCATTTAGATTAAGTTCTTCGTTGGGTCAAAGTATTACATGCTCAACTTCTGCATTCTGTCATAGGAACCTGACAAGTGAAGTAGGCAGTTTGCAGGGAAAGGTCATGTGACTGGCCACACAAATAGTCTTCATATGTTTGATTTACAATTCCAAGCAAAAAGGAACTCTTACCTTTCAGATGGCATTCTAGAACGAATTTTCTTATTCCATTGATGAGCAACCAATAACAAGAGAATTTGACTTCGTTGACAACGTTCAACCATCATTTATGACAGCCATGACACAAAGGTCTTCAAACTTATAACAACTGTTGATGGAGATCATCTCCGTACCTCTACTTGAAGTGAAAAAAATCTTGTCCAAATATCAGAAGTAGAATACATAAAAACTGGTGGTCAGTGGCAGAAAATGCAAGACGTATACTCAGATAGTCGGAATTTAGAGAGATGGTAGTAGGAACGGCAATTCGAGCAGTGTGGTGCAATAAAACGTAAATCTTTAAGGCTGCCTATTTTCGATGCAAATACCCTTCTTCAATGAAAGGCATGTTGCTGCATGAGATTCTCTAGAGAGCAGAGCGTATTGGTCCGTGGAAATTATTTTCTTCGTTTAACAGGTTGCGATTCATATCTACATGGTATCATATTTGAAGAAATATTTATTTGCTCTGCTGCAAGAAAAATTTAACGAAGGATTAACTTCTAAGATGTTAGTCAGAATGTGATTAGAACTATTATTGACGTGTACTCTGAACAATCTGGAGACGGGTTTACTAATGCGGCTGGCAGCGTGCGCTATTTCGCGATCTGGTTGATTGTGGGGTTTGTTGAAAGGACCAAAGATGCTTGCAAAAGGAAACAAGTCATCTTCCCAGGTCCTCAGCTGGAAAAGCTCCTAAATTGCCGACATGAAAAGAATTAGGCAAGTAGTACGTTTTCCTATTGAAGGAGCAGAAGACCATCGTGGAGCCCAGACTCAAAATTGTTAGCCAGTTCTGGATAACGACTACGAAGTGCAATGAAAACATTGATCTAGATGTTGCAAGATAAAGGCACGGAAAACGCGTAGGCTTGCAGTGTTTACAATGAGCTCTAAGATCAACTTCAATACCACATACTTTCTAACCCTCTACATTCTTACTTAGGGTTTTGATGGCAAGCAATTTCTTAGAATAACACTTCTGTGAGTAGATTCGTAAATTTTCCTACCTCCAAGTTTATCAAAGAGGACGAAAAGGAAGGAGTCAATTCTAAATGCTAGACAGCAATCAGTATTAATAATGACTTCACCTTGAGCAACTGTTACATTCAAACGCTTAGAGAAATAACATAAAGCAAATGAATGAACTGCGCATTTGCAAACTATTATCGTACTCTGTACTATGTACGAAAGTACTACGGAAACGCTTCTTTCGAGATGTATCCTGGGACGAGGCTCTTCAACTCCTGTTTGCTTTGCTAAGGGTAGCTCGTTTCCATTGTGCATTTTTAAATTAATCATGCTTGTTGTTGTACCTGTTCCTTAAATAAGGGGTTTGTTCGGTTATTATTGTTGTTGTTGGTGGTGGTGATGTTGTTGAATCACGAACAACAACAATATCTCTTTTCTGCGATTTTCAAAAATATGGGACTCTTCTGTTCACGGTTAAGCCTCCATCACTAAAGAATTTCCATTGGACATCGTCCAATCATATGTTTTAGAAGATTCTTCCAAAAACTCCTTACCCTTTAAACTGCCTAACCTGGATCAGAAATTCCTTATACATAAAAATGTTGGTATCCTAGAAGGCTATGTTTTCATGCTTTTGGCGCTAGAGTCTGAAGACAAAGAGTAGCATGAAATTTCCACTAATGGTCTCGTATTCTGTTTTGTTCGAAAATGTCCCATCTATTACTGCCTGTGAGCAAAGAGTGACGCGAGTAGGTTGAAAAATTTGAGGCTGAAAGAAGTGGCAACGCTTACTGGCAAAAAAAAAACGGTCTCAGGCATTGATTCTATTTAATGAAGTTTATGTTCAAATCTCCTATTTTCTTTCTCGAGCTGGCTTACTGTCTTTACCATCTAAGTATTCATGAAATCTTGAATACACCCGGCAGGATACTTTATAATACAGCAGCAAATACATTTTGTCTATTCGTCAGTTAAATTTCAATACATATGGCTTCTAGTTCATTCTGAGATTGAAACAGTATAGGTCTTGCCAAACTATCGCGTCTCTAGACAAGGAAATACGAATGAATAAGAGAACCCGCTTTTCTTTGAGTCTTCACTTAAGCGGGAATGTAATTAGGAATTTCGGCGCTACTAGTTATGACTGTTGTCTAAGTCATGCGAGCTTCTGAGATGGCAACGATCTCGAAAACATACTAAATTTGTGAGAGCAATGCTGCTCATTGATCGTGATGTGCAAACCTTAGGGAGGTTTTCTTACTCCACTTGGATCTCATTAAAGTCTTCACTTTTCTTATATTTCTAGCTGTTTTTCCAGTTAAGCGGCTGATTGAAGCTGATCTTTTGACCTGGAATTAGGTCAAGTATAATTCTTATACTAACATGGATTAAAACTCCTAGGTCTAGGTAGTTGAAAGCATGCCCCATACAGCGTGTGCGTTCTGCATAGCCTTCGTCACCGTTCCTTATCGGCTGCCGGGTACCGAAATGCCGCGGAATAGTAAGGTGCCAACCACGTGAAAAATACGTGGTTTTCGTTAAATGTTAATATTCTTTACCAACTCTGCCCCGATGCTTGGTTAATTATGACTTTTCTTTGTGCTAATCTTTTGTGATATTGTATGCCATTCCGTGTAAGTGAATGTTTTGTCTCAGAGCGCATCATTTGCTTAGTGACTTAGATTTGCAGTTACATTGACGATGCTATTCGGTACTCTTCCCCAAATACCACACACATGTACATGCACACACGCCACACGACTATCCTGGTTGCCAAAAAAAAGTTTTGTATCTGACTTTACTTAAGTAATGAACTCAGTCTCCTTGTTTCATTTAACTCCTGCGTTTACAGACTGTCCAGCTTATGTTCACATAGGTGTTCTACGAAATGTAGCTATGACTGCAACTCCTGTTGTTGCAAGAAACTTGGGTCTGCATTAATGAATGTTTATTATAATTATAATTATAATTATTATAATTATAATATTGTAGCATAACGCTAAATTAAGTTAGTTTAAGGACTGTTGCATTAGTGTGTACTTTTTTTAAGCTTTTGGTAGCTATGTAACCGAGTTGGGTGAAAGTTTGGGATTTGATTTGCTTGCAGCTCAAAATTACACCTTCTTGTTCTGCGCCTTGTATTGAAGTTAGAGATAAAACTTGCTATGTCATTCCTGGCCGTATTAGTCGTCAGCCCGATGAATCGAAGAGTGCCCTTGATGTTGGATGCTCTGTTCATCCATATTCGCGTGGTAAATGAAAATGCTGCCTTGGCATCGCCAGGTTTCTTGGTACCGGGTAGTCCAAACTCATTGTTGTCTAATCTCGTGTTGCTCTTCCTTGTTCTCTCGAACTTCACTCTAGCAGTACTTTTATGTTTTTATTACCCATTTCAGCTGTTGTTGGAAGTTGTTGTCGGAAGTTTCTGCAATGTTTATCAAAGCGGGATTATACTAATGGCACTAATCACACCATGGTGTCCATCCATATCGATTCAAAGAGTACTGTTTTTGCTCAATGGTGTTTTTGTTCAGAGTGTGTGTGTGTGTGTGTGTATGTGTGTGTGTGTGTGTGTGTGTGTGTGTGTGTGTGTGTGTGTGTGTGTGTGTGTG
>QQSS02193103.1:0-12921 GCA_003687565.2 Craspedacusta sowerbii
CGCACGTAATTAAGCTGTCGCACTGAACTGATTCAAACGTCGCACTTCTGCCGCGTCGAATTAAACTATTGAGTTCGTCGCGGCAGAAGTGCGACGTTTGAACCAAGCATAATATGTTCCACGTGGTTGCCGGTGTCTGAACCAGCCATTAAAAATACTAAGGCAAGGCAGCATTTTGCGGATGTGGCGTTACACGAAGAATGTAACTTCACAAGCATAGACAATTGGAACTAAACCGGGAGACGTCAGTTCACGAATTTGGATGGTTGCGCAGATCCTTGTCTCATTATTTGCTTGCTGCAAGACATGACAAAACTGATAGTAAGAACCATGAACCTTCAAAGAATATTTTCAGAACGAATACAAAGGAGCAAGATCGCAACATTAAGACCATATAGTCATATTAAGAAGGATGAAAGAAGGTCTGGAAAGAATTAATACAGATAGTACAATTTTATGAGCATTTATTTGTAACTCACAGGAGAAAATTCCATCCCCTCTAACATCTCAGCAACTAGAAGGCAATCAAAATATGTAGACCAAGAACTTCGAAATGCAATCTGCTCAGGTCACAGTCCTCATGGGACACCGTGGGCAGATCTATAAACACAAGAGAGAATACAAGCGTTGAATACAGTATGTCAGAGAGGAATTTTAAAAACACACAAACAATTCAACAATATCCTTCCAGACAGAACATCCAATCACACCCATAGAATATGGGATGTATCTAACGTAACCTCTTATTTAATATCTGAAGCAAAACGCATTAGCAAGAGACAAAGCTATAACATTTCAGTTAACTACAAATTCTTAACAAAATTTAATGCCAAACATAAGCTTTTTATGAAATCCTTCAAGTTGGAGTCTTTGCTAAGTTGGAGTCTTTGCTTAAGAAAGCCTGCAATGGCAGCAATGTATGCTGCTTTGTTGCACATAAGTAACACCATTCTTCACTCCTTGCGCACTGATATTGAACAGGTACACTGCCAGAACTTGGGAATCGCATTGCAGTTTTCTATGGTGACTGTGTTGCTTGCCTGCAAGCAAGAAAACCTACGGCAATTACATACAAGCATCAGGGTGAAAAGATTTTCTTCTACATGGTGCTACCGGAAACAGTCCACAGAAAATTTAAATCTAAATATTTTACTTTAAAAAGAAAGCTCAAAGGAACGGCTTAAAACTTGCTGAGATACGTTTTCTAAAACGTTCTGCACACTATTTAATGACGCCATACAACTACGTAACTCCCTAAGCACAATAAGGTTGACAACGTCAAAATTTTAATTTTCAAGTCTAAACAGACATATGCATTGCAGGAGCAACTAGAACTAAAATGCAGGAGAATACTATAAAATGACATTACCCACTTAACTAGAAATGTCAGCTCACCCTGTAAAAACATTAAGTTAACTTTAAGCACGGCACTAGCGAGTTCTTTTATCCAATAATACCCGTGAATCTTCGTGCTTGACTCAATTCATAGGCGCTTCTAGTTTCTTCGCCACGCACAAACCAACCACGAAAAAAAATGGCAGCTGCCATATCCGTGGCGTATATCGAATCAACCTATTGTTGTTGATAGATCCCTATCTTCGTGAAACGGTCAAGGACATGTCTTGGCCTGTCCTAAGTCAGTGTCTTATAACACGCTAAGACAACTTTTGTGTGCTATAGGACAGTGTCGTAGGCTGTCCTAAGTTGGTGTGTTAAGACACACTAAGACACCCCTTGTGAAATGCTATAGGACAGTGTCTTAGGCTGTCCTAGAACATCTTCCTAAGACATGTCTCAGACATGTATTAATACTATGTTCTAAGATACTTTCGTGAAACACCCAGCAGGCGTGTTACAGAACAATATTTTTGCTGCGTACACATCGCTTAATATTTATACAGTGGTGAGTCCTTATGTTTATAGCTTCATTTTATGGGTACATTCAAATGATTCCATAAGTCGCTTAGTTAAGTTTAAGCTTAGTCAACTGGCGCTGTATCGGCTGCTAACCGTTTCTGAAGCCCGGGAAATTTCAAAAGCCGCCCTGTTAAGTCCACGACACAAGCGGCATCGTCCAGCGCTAGACCAGAAACCTGCACATGGGTTATGCAAGATTAACTGCAAAATACTCGGTGTGTTGGAAACATTTTCATCCTCGCAAGTGCAGCTTGACACAGAAGCACAAGCGATCCATAATGGAAATGTTGCCGCGTATAAATAGCTGTTAGGTCTACAGAAAACATTCACTGGTTGATGAGCATTCGTCTTAATAGTTGAGAGTCGTTAAATTTGCTCGAACAGTTTCCTTGAATGCGACATACATTGATACACCGAATGATTTAATCTTCAAAGTAGTGCCACAACAGAAGGCTTTGACGGGTTCCCTCAGCATCTGCGAAAAGTAGGTAGGAATAGTCCATACTTAGTCGACGAAGATGGTCAACAAATAAATCTGCCTGAAGTATCTTCAAAAAGCAAAACTGATGGCAAGGATTGCCACTACCAAAGAAGCTTAATGTTGCGCATTTACTATCGAGAGCAGAAAATGAAAGTATACCTTGCAGCTGAATTCTAAACTCTAATGTTTGTGATGCCCTGCCATTTTGTTAGACAGGCAGAAATGGAACAATTCTAAGGATGTGACAACTGTCAGGCTCATTCGCATCTTTGATAAATCACTTGCTATTCTTAGCTCCAAAAGTCTTTTTAAATGGTAGCAATCAGTCTTTACCATGGCAGATAAGAAAATGAGCTTGCAGCTTTTATTTTGCTCAAAACATGTCTACTTGTACGATATTGGGCATGCATCTGCAAAACTCTTTCATGAAACATGTTGTAATACTTTTGGTTCACAACGTATGAGTACTCTAGCCGCAAGGGTTTGGAACGCACTTCCAGAGCATACTAAGCCAAGTGGCAATTAAAGTCCTTTCAGCTCCGAATGTGTTGGTACAGCATGTGAGCAAAAACGTTTTGATATTTGAAGATTTGTTGGATAGTATTGAGCTGATTATATCTCTATATAACTTGTCGGAAAATAACGGAAATTTAACGTCTCGTCTAATTTTTCTCGGATTAGCAGGGGTTATCTTATTTTTCTGGCTATTAGAAAATCAGATATTGGACGCTTTTCTTATTTTCTTTTTTCTCGGTTTAGTTAGCTCTTGTATTGATGAGCTTGATTGTTGCTTTCATTTTGATACGTTAATTTTCATTACCGAGCATAAATAAATATGAAAAGAAAATGAAAAAAAAAAGCTGAATTTATCTGATAATTTGTAGCCGTCAAGGGGATGAGTACTTTATCAAAGAGCCATTTAAGGTAAAGCTTTACATGCAATCTTGCTAATGTAAAAATTGACCAAGGATCATCTTAGTTTTTGGTGCTATATAAATGCGTCAATACAAAATATAACACATAACTTTTATGGAAGGAGTCCACTTCAATGAAAGCATTAATGTGATTGCCAACTATTCCTGTCTTCTAACTGCAAGAAAGCTGCTATTTTTTAAATGCCAGGTCTGCTGCAGATAAAAACCAAATTCTTTTCGGTGATGCCATGTGCTTGGCTTTACTTTTTAACAGTTGAATCAAAGATTTTGGCCTTGAAGGACTGGACTTGCTAGTTAAGCTAAACACAATTCATGATTTCAGACAAGGCATGTGAACAATGTTTTGTGAGAATGTTGCCCCCTTCTTGGAATGTTACATTGTCTTCAGGTTAAGCTCATTGTGCACACAGATATATGCTTGAAGGCACTTTGCATGGCTCTAGTATCATATGGGTGACAGGTAGAGAAAAACAGAAGTTTGCAATTCTACACTAAGCTGAAAAAGAAAAATTTTTCTCTCGCTTCCGATCTCTCAGAAACCTCGTAGATATGGCTGCACTGGAAGCCTTTCCCTCTAACCTTGTATTTGCCGAGTTGTAATGGCACATTTTGGACTTGCAAGGTGATGAAAACCATTGTTTAAGGATGATAAAGTCATCACCTACAGTCTTGCAATCTGTCCGATTTTCTAAAATCAATAATCAAGTAGCACACCAAGGACAGTAGGCAGAGGGGACGAACAAGGTCAGCACTTTAGACAGATGGTCTGAGAGTCAGAAATACTCATCTAGGTCTTTTCTTCTATCACGATTATCGATACAAGTCGGGTCGAAAGCTGAAGGTGGTTTATATGCCCGTGACTGGAGATCGCAACCATGGCGCTTGTGTATGGTTTTATGTTTTCTTGCTGTACAACCTTCATAAGAATATAAAGTGAAAATACTTTCTCATCCGCAATCCCAATATTTACAGAAAATGGTCTCTAGCGATAAATAGCTCAACAAAGCCAATCAAGAACATGAATACTGAAACGCACCAGAATCAACGAGAAAAGCTAAGCGAAATTATGTCAATCCGTGATGCTAGCACCCACAAACAAAGTGGAAATTACTCTGAACTCAAAATAAAGCCTTTTTCCGATTTAAGACCAAAATTTTAAGTTCGGAGCCTAATGACAATGCAAAGACAACACACCGCTTGGACCCAACAGGGCAGCCGCGGCTGACTTCACTTCTAGCTCCTAGATGCGCTATCCAGTCTTAATTAGAGATCTGTCTTGCACTCACATTGGATGTCCATGCGCTCGCGCGAGAAGCGCTCAAGTGGGTCTTTGAGACGACATCGATGGCTAGAACCGTCTTAGCAAGCCTTATACTTAGCACTTGGCATAAAGTTTTTCCTCTCTTGCAATGTATGCCAAAACAGTACTTAGGTATCCCTGGCAACATTTTGTCGCAGCAGGCGAAGGATTTCTTTGAAAGGCTAAAGTTTAGCCTTTTACGAAACCTGAATAGGAAATGAGTATGCAGTAATTGTGCCATAATACAAAATATGTCGCAATTTTAAGCCGAAACAAATCTGATAACAAGTCTGTCAACTATAGTATGACGGCTTCGATAGTGTGATGTATGTCAGAAGGTCAAAATTATTAGGAATTCTTTATAAAAATTATGTGAACCAGTCAAATGGAGTGCTTATTAACTGAAAGGGATTTATTAAAGGAAATTTCCGGACTGGTTATTGGTGCTCCAACTTAAGTTATAGAATGCATGATGTAATCTAAGATGAGTAAGGTCTTATATGGCTGGTATTCTATCTGTGATCAATGCAATTTTTGCTATGAATTAGCATTTTCTAAATATGCAAGTAAACTTCATGCAGCTTGCAATGATTTCCATGCTAATTGTCTTTCCCTTATAACTTGTCACCAAAATTGTTTTGTTTTTAATTGATGACTGCAAGGGCCATTAAGTACTAAGGGATATGTTTGGAGTGCAAATTGACAAACAGCATCCCCAACCATTTTTAATGAATTACCCTTAACGTTTGGGCCTTAGGGAAGCTCATATGTGTAAGTGCAAGTGCTGTGATCCAGGATTTTACTTGATGAACTTGTAGAGGCATATTCTAGCAGTAAGTCCATGTTGTGTATATTGAAAAATCAGTTACATCGTCCTGTAACTATCTCTATTGTATGATTGTTCCTTAACTTAGTTTCTTTACATTTGATTGCATTTATTCAGCAAAGCAAGAAGGCTGACTAATTTTAATTCTGGAACATTGGAATGCCTAATTTTGTCGGGGAGTCATGTTCCTTATTGATTTTTTGTAGTTCATATGTTGCATTAAGTTATCATCTACTAAGTATGTTAATGATAGCCACATACGCATGACGAGGTCTGAAATATTTAATGTGATGTCACGTTTTTTAGGTGATGGCTGAAATGGTAGCTTGGGACTGATACAAACAAGAGTTTGTTGCTTCTAGCTGGATTTAAGTTTTTGTATTTTGTTATTAGTGCAAGGTCTTGGCTAGAAGTGGCTATTCAGGATATTTTTTGCTTTTTTTACGTCGACTTTTAGATATAAGACTTGTTCTCTCAAGACGCAAGTTAGCCAGTTCTTTAGCAGGGTAGCAAAATTATCATTGTGGTAGCTTATTATTGTTATTATTGTTATTATTATTATTATTATATTATTATTATTATTATTGTTTTTATTACTTTTGCTACTTTTGTGGTTGGTCAATCGTCTTGCTGTAGAATGCTTAACAGAGTGGCTGGAGAATAGGATAAGGCCAGGCATCAGCAACATACCGCTTTTTGTATGCTTATAGGATTCGTGAATAATTTCATGTTATGGTTTTTAGCGATTTGCCTGTGCTCACTGCTGATTAATTTATGTAGTTCATTGTCACTATTTATGTTTCTTACTTAAAAAATTTGACCTTTAATGTGTGTGTGTGTGTGTGTTTGTGCGTGTGTGTGTGTGTGTGTGTGTGTGTTTGTGTGTGTGTGATTTTAGATGGATTCAGGCAAGCATTGCCTTTCAACAGTGTTCAAGCAAATTTTTTTGTTAGCTCTCCACAGTCCGTAGTTGTAGAAGAATTAAATTGTCATGTCACTGTTACCCTTTTCATTGGCTTGTTGGAATATTTTTCTCTCTGCTTTCTTCAAATACTTGTGCATGTTTTGCAGCGGTGCCCACATATATGATATTATTTTAGTGACTTCTTCCTGATCGTTGTACCGGACACAAAGATTTAGCTCTGATTAAATAGTCGAGAGTCATATTTAGCCCCGTAAAGTTTTCATTTTTTCACCTTAGTGTTTCACTCCAGTTGTTCTTCAGCGTGCATGGCAAGTGGTTAAGTGAGTGTTTTGGACTATCTTATACGTATTGCCTAGAATACTAGGCTGATGTTTATTTGCTAACATCAAGCACACATTGATACCTGCATCATATTCGTCAGTGTGCTTGAAGTTGTTCTGCGAAGATTTCTTGCTCCACTTTATCGGTTATTGAGGCTATACATTGCTTGGTATGTATCAACTCTTTATTCTACATCAATCTTGTTAGTGAAAGTTATGACTGCCTCCAGAGTTCGTACATTCTGATTGCCTACTGTTATGGCGGGGAAATGCTGTCCAATTGAGCCGAGTGCTTCCTCATTTTCCAGCAGCAGCGGTTTAAGTAGCTTAATAGAGTTAATGGTTTAGAGTCCAGCTATATACTTCAGTGCTGTGCGGATGTTGTTAGATTTTCATTAGAAATCGAAACGTCCTGACGCTCACGCAATCATGTGCGTGTTCACCGGCTCGCATAAGCGGCCGCCAACGATGTGACTTTTCTCATTCTGTTCGTGCTGCGCAACAATTGGAGTAGTGCGGCTATTCTCCATCTTAGTTTTCCGCGCTTGTTTACACGCCCATACACACGCGCCCACGAAAAGTCACGCTCGCACACGCACACATGCACACTTAATGCACTGGGCGAACAGTTGTATTCCTGTGCACGCTCATGAACGCAGGCGAACACCTTTTATATGGCCTGTGTATAGTGTTATACTGTTATATATAGTGTTACGAGATACCAAAAGTTATCTTGTAGTGCATAAAGTAGATGCATGCTTGCGATTAGCTGATTCGATATCCGATGAAAGCTGTTGCCTGGATGTCTTATTTCTTGTCCTTGTTATGAAATTCCTTGCTAGCTTAACCACTTGGCTGCAATCAGACTGATTTTATGTTTTGATTGCAATTCTAGACTAATTATGTTCTATTGTTGTGTTGGTATGTAAGATGTGCGTAGAAATCTTTGATAAACTAAGTTTTGGTATGTGGTGTTCATGAGTCTTTTCGGTAGGATGTAATCTCATGTTGTGCCCATTGATTAATAAGTGTTTGCGACGGCCTATAAAACCCCTGCTAATTCTAAATAGTCCTGTAGCCCTGTAAGCACTAGCTGCGGCAAAAGGGCGTTTACTCCTTAATCCTCGAGGAACTCATCAGTATTCCATAAAATGTGGTTAAGTATCGGCTTGTTTGGAAGGTAGGGTAAAACTTGGATCAATTTTTATTTTTAATGTCCGTTTGCAGAGCAGACCTAGGGCTTCTTATGGCAGCCAAGACTCCAGATGATACGGTGGTTGAAGATGGAGACGAAGCTGAGGGTGAAGATCCACAAAAGCCAAAAGAGAAGAAATTTGACAGCGAGGCATGCGTGGACTTAGAAAGAATTACCGACTTTGCCGAGGACAAGGAGATCTCGGGAAAGGATATTTCAAGTGCCGTGTCTTTGATCGAGGGCAGGCATTCTGAAGAGCGCGTGAAGAAAGCTGCCCGCGAGAAGCAGTTGTCCACCGTGAAAATTAAAAAGGAAGATGTGGAACTTATTAAGCACGAGATGGAAGTATCGGACGATGTTGCGGAGAGTTGTCTTAGGGAGTCGGGGGGAGATTTGATAGCTGCTTTAGTATCCCTCACAAACTAGTAGTGATGTAATTGTGCTATGCTTGTTTGTTTGGTGTGCATTTTACATCATAAAAAGAGAGAGAATAGAGGTTCTCTTCCTTGTAGCCTTACATTGAACATTTATGACTAGTGCTATGCTGTGCTACAGCGTTAGCTAGTTGACCATTGAAAGGGTAGTGAAAGCTAAGCCCAGCTGTATACTAAGATTTGTACTGTTGTTGTTTTAGTATGTAACTGCGTGGTTTTGTTTGTATGTGTGTGTTTGTTTGTGTGTGTGTGTGTGCGTGATTGTTTGTGTGTGTGTGTGCATTTTTGTTCATGCGAGTTCGGCGCAGTCCTTGGCTACCAATCTTTCTGAGAATGACGGCTGTTTTACTTTTGCTCTGTCTTTGATGCACATAAGCCACAACTTCTTGTTCTGTTAGTTATACAAAACTGTACGAATTTCGAGTTAAAAACTAAAGGAAAAAAAGATTGGACTGGAATGGCCTCACTAATGTTGCATATGTTCTGTCTCCCACTAGTGACTTGGTTGCTGTTTGCTCCACGTTTGTAAGCGTAACTTTTGAAACTAAGAAAACATGCTTGCGTAGAAAGGAAGTTGAATTTTCTTAGTTTAGGATAAGTGTTTGCGCTGGTATGTCTTATCTCTTAGCTACGTTCCGGCATTTTCTCTCTCCCATTTATCTGTCTCTGCCTCGTCTCTGTCTCTGTCTGTGTCTGTCTGTCTGTCTCTCTCTCTCTGTCTCTCTCGCTCTCTCGCTCCTCTCGTCTCTTTCGCTCCCACTCTTTATCTCTCTCTCTCCCTCTCGCTTATTCTGCCTGTCTCTCTATGGCTCTCTCGCTCCTCTCTCTCTCTCTCTCGGTCTCTCTCCCCCCCCCTCTCCCACTCTCTCTCTTTATCTCTCTCTCTCTCGCTCTTTTTGCCTGTCTCTCTATCGCTCTCTCGCTCCTCTCTCTCTCTCTCTCTCTCTCTCTCTCTCTCTCTCTCGCTCCCACTATCTGTTTTTATATATGTCTCGCTCGCTCTATATCGCTATCTATTTTGCTCTATATTTTATCGACACACATACAAACATAGAAGCATTTGTTGCTTTTTTGTAAATATCAACCATACCCTCTATTTGCGCACACTGGCTAAGAGCGCCCTTATGGTCTCACTCCTGTACTGGCATGCTTTTGCGCATACGTGTAACTGCCGTCGTGCGATTGGATAGCACGTTGAATGATTTGCATATCATTATTGAGGTATAATTATAACTTTTTGATTTGAGGTTTTGATTTTCTACTGGCTTGAATGACCTGGGCATCACTCTCAGAATGTTCAAGAAGCCTTTTAAGATCAAGTCAAACAATGCCTTAAGGAGCTCGGATAGGTAAGATGCATGTTCAATGTTTTGTAATGTTCTTCTGCAAGGATGGGATCCGCATGGATTACGGGGTCTAGTGTGATAGAATTAATGATCTTCATGCTCACTAATTCATAAATTAATATGTTATTGTGAATTTTCCTTTTTAACGTTGTTTAGTGCATCGACTTTGTTACTCGCTCGTGCTTAATGTAGGAGAAAAATTTACGACAGAATATCCCGTCAGTATCCTGATCTATCTGACCAGGATTTGGATGGCCTTGTGCCCAAGGAAGGGATGTCGGTAGCGAAGCTCGTGACAAGTAGCGACGCGACTGTGACGTGCGTCTGCGCCAACAAGACTCCTGTGTTTTTTGAGCTCGACGACGGTCTGTTGCTTCCAACAGGTAAGTGTTGCGCGCCGGCCGTCCGTGATTGCGGCCACCCTTTCTCTGTGTAATACTTCTTAACTGGGCGAGTACTATGAACGTATTGGACATACTAACGTATGTTACGTTACATTTGAGATGCGAACGTTGGGAATGTGTTCTAGGCATAGTTGGGCGCCCACTCCGTAAAGTCCGTTCAGCCCGTTACGTTTTTTTAAAATGAATAACGGTCCGTTACTTGTCTTCAGATTTAGCGCACTTAACGATTTACGGATTTAACTTGTAAGAATTAAGCGATTAGCGATTTAACACTTTTAAAAAAAATTGGGTTCCCAAGCCCGTTATATTTAAAAGCGTTAGTTTTGTCCCGCAGCCCCTCCTGTCCTTGGCTCTTGCTGCTGTGTTGTGTTGACGTCCTCCCCCAGAACGGAACAGAGTGGATTAGGATATGATCTCTGATAGGCTGCTTGCCACGTACGCACCACGTTCGCCAGATCAGACTTTCTTAAAATTCTTTCGCCAAATCCGAAATTCTTAAAAACTTAAATAAAAAATTCCATTAAGCCCACGAATACACTTAAGGAGAACATTATTTTCCAAACAAGTCGGCTGGTAGATGGAAAGTGTTTTTCTATTGAATTCGGGACTATTACTGGTTTCCGATATCTAGCAACCACTCTCTCACCGCTACCCCACCACCCAGCCGACCAGTCGTGTTGCAGTGTGCAACCTCAACTTGAATTGCGCTGGCTTTATAGTTCTAATTGTGTGCTACCAGGTAGTGTTTCCTCCAGCCAGCAGATACCAACCCTTTTCGTGGCCCGGGGCAGGGGCCATGTCCGGATTCCGCAGCATGCCAGATAATAATATCCCTGGTTACCCAGTTCACCCCCTATGGCTGCTGCCGATTCTGGTCCTGGTGACTTTGACTGCTTCTCCTAGTGTTAAGGCTGCTCATGGTCCTGGTATTCAGCCTAGGCTGAGTGGTGGTGGTTTCAATTCTAGGTTCGTTTGTTGCTAGAAGACACAGCCGCTGGTTTAGGCCAATTAGTTAGATTCATTTTAAGTGGTCGGTCCATTTACGCAGCAATTTTCTTTAATATGTATATATATATATATATATTTATATTTATATATATACACATATATTACTATATATAATGCTAATAAGGATATGTTCAAACCTATAAATGTCGTTAGTTTGTGCTCTTGACCGGAGTTTTTGTTTTTAAAATCCCCACCATTTCTATCTAGTCTACGCGTTATGGATGAATCCGTGCAAGCTTCTTTGTTTCACGACGTATCCGGCTGTGTTTTCCAAGGTTTCAGGTGGAGCAGGTAAATTATTTTTGCGTTTCGTGTCGGATCTACTCGCAGCGGTGATGTTTCCTCTTTTTTTTTTTTTTTTTTTTTTTTTTTTTGTAGTGCCTTTCCTAGTGATACATGCTGTATCCTGTCTGCGTGCCGTGTAGGTTTTCTTATCGCCCTTACGTATTAACCAAGTATGTTGCGTCGCTCATTCAGACCTCCTCATGCCTGGAGTTGTAATCCCACCTGAAGGCTTACCGATGTTCGACTCTTCGACTGTGTGCTACGTCACTGTTCTGGGTAACGGGTAAGTGTGATTCTCCAGAATTTCCATACTGTGGTACGGTTGTGAATGTGGTCTAGACCGATGTTTGCTGCTACAGCTGGTACTGCGCTGCGGTCTCTGTCACCTCTGATAGCACCATCTCTAATTCGAAACCACTGCGTTCATAAACACTACAGCAACGGTCACCTTTATAGCCACCATGGCAACCGTCACCTTCATAACCACCATGCCGGTCACCTTCATAACCACCATCGCGACCGTCACCTTCATATCCGCCATGGTAACCGTCACCTTCATAACCACCATGGCAACCGTCACCTTCATAACCACCATGGCAACCGTCACCTTCATATCCGCCATGGCAACCGTCACCTTCATAACCACCATGGCAACCGTCACCTTCATATCCACCAGGCAACCGTCACCTTGATAACCACCATGGCAACCGTCACCTTCATAACCACCATGGCAACGGTCACCTACATAACCACCATGGCAGCGGTCACTGTCATACGCACCATGGCAACGGTCACCTTCATATCCACCATGGCAACGGTCACCTACATAACCACCATGGCAGCGGTCACCTTCATACGCACCATGGCAACGGTCACCTTCATACGCACCATGGCAACGGTCACCATACCCACCACTGCAACCGTCACTTCTTAACTACCCTGGCAACGGTCACCTTCATCGCCCCAGTTTCAACAGGGATTGCTTTCGTTTATGGGAACGGCGTACTTGCCCCCGAGTTTAACATGGTCAATTTTTATTCTTGCCTATTAGTTTTGAGAAGCTGAAAGCCAATTTTTTTTAGTGCAAAATTGATTTTTCTGTGTTGAAGTTGTTTCTTTCACCATGCAGGGCTGCTGTGGCTGTGGGTTTGACTGGCTTTTCTAGTGCAGAATTACAGAAGGATGGTGTTCAGGGTAAACGGGTTAAGATTCTTCATTACTACAAAGACTTCTTATGGTAAGAGTTCGTAGGGAATTTTGTGCGTTCCGTGGCGACATCAGGAAAACTTGCAACGGAAATACGCGCTTAGCTCTCGTGTTAGATTTGTGGTGCTCTCTCGAAGTGAAAATAAACACTTGTATTTCGCCCATGACAAAAAAGCTTTGATCGTGTCTGCATTAGGTGAAGTGTATCTGCTTCGTTCAAGGCCTTCTATTCTATGCTATACTTTTCTATGGTGTACGATAATATGCTATGCTATGCTATACTATACTATACTATACTATACTATACTATACTATACTATACTATACTATACTATACTA
>QQSS02193125.1:0-12919 GCA_003687565.2 Craspedacusta sowerbii
AAGGCACTTATGAACTTTCGGCGTGGTTTCGTTTTCGGCCGAAAGTAAAAATTCACTTTCGGTCGGACTCTAGTTAGCTTTGCAGTCAGACTTATCCAAAGTAAATAAATAAATAATAAATAAATAAATAAATAAATAAATAAATAAAAATAAATAAATAAATATAAATAAATAAATAAATATACAAATAAATTAATTCATTAATTAATGAATACAAAATGAACAGAAATAAATTAATCAATTAAAGAATAAATACGTAATACCATGCCAGCGACCGGGTGCCGTCTTGTAAGCCTAACTGCCATGAGATTACATCATATCAGATCAATCCCAGAGTAGCGTTTACTGCGGAGAAAACGGTAGATTAATGCCCTCTTAAGCTGCTACAAGTGCGTACGCAATAGCTCTATGGAAAGCTCGTGACATGCTCTCTTCTGACGGAATTTGTTGCGATTTCATTTTCCTGGCTGAATGTAAGGCTAACATAGACAAATAATGTAGGCCGATATTGTAATATAATTTTATTGTCTTATGGCTAAAAGGCATTTCATTTTCAAATGTCTTACTTATTACGGGAGCTGACAGGCACCAATTGTAGACTTCGTTTTTTAGGAACTCAATTTGCCGGTCTGGAGAGAAAGAAAATAAAGATAAAGTAATATATATATATATATATATATATAATAAAGTAATTTAAAGAAATAAATGCTTTCCGCAAGTTTCTAATTTCTTGTCTTTCAAACCATGCCTGTGAAGATGCCTTCTTGAAATCTCTTCATAAAGCGCTTCAAGTATCATCATTATTGGTTACTACTCGAATGGACACATCAGATGTGTAGGTCATGCAGGCGAGAACTAACCGTTCTCGTCTAATGTCGAGTTAGTTTCTTATAAGACCTAGTGACAAACCCTAGCCTTCAAATATGAGGCTCGAAATGTTGAGATTCAGAGCTTTTAATGTTACAGTAAATCTGCTGACACCTGCGTCATTCTCCTAGCTCCATGTGGCCTTCATGTGTTCAGCATTTATTCCTTCAAGCTGTCTATTTTGGAAATGGCTCCTTTTCTGGGGTTGAATTCGAAACAGGTGATGGCTGATTTTTCGTCAAACTTCTGATAGTTCAAAAGACATAAACTGAATACCTAATTGATATCAGAAGCAAGATTCGCCCCTCTTCAATTTGAAGGTTTATAGAGATGCTAAAAGATTAAATTTGGATGAATTGAAAGGTTTATTCATTATTTGATCCCGTAAACTTGCTCGGGTGCAATATGGGCGGCCCAAATTAACGATTGAATGATCCACTTTGTATTTAAAATAATAGCCCGACACCAAAACGCTGCAAAACAAATCAGGTTATGTTGCCTAATGCAAGATTGTTTGAATGGCCCTGAGTCCCGGTTTCAAGTCCAGGACCCAAAATAAATCCTTTATCAATAAATACCAAATACCATTTACAAAATAAATCTTTTTTTCCAGGTCTGCGTTACTCTTCGAGAAGGACACCAGGCGACAAATTCGTATCTAATTATCCCGCTCAACTCTGAAAACACACCAAACGTAACGAATTTGAGTAGCAGCACATATAGTTTCAAGCGCTACTTCTGCATGTCGCTGTTCATAACAGCATATGAGAGTCATCCTGAGCTTATTTTAGGACGCGAGTTTTTTTAAACTGTCACGACAAGCGCGCGCTCGACCTCAAAAGATGGATGGAGAAGCACAAACCACAGCACGGTCGCCTGGGAGAAGCTACTGGCCTGTTGACAATTGTTTGAATGACGCAAAGGCCTACGCATCCGTTGACAGGTTGCCAGCCTGCAATTACAGAGACTCGAGTTCCTAAACCCCGAGAAGACGTTATGCCAAATTTATCGTTTGGGGTGGTTCAATAAACGTCACCAGCTCGTCTGCTAAGACAAACAGTAATTAGGCTCCCCGATTGAGAGAGCATTTGTAATTAATAAAGGAAAAATTGCGGTAGATCATGTGATTAGATAGCGCAATAACGGCCCCATTGAAGCGGATATCCTTTGACTGGTTGACCAGACCAGAGCTGAATTGGTCATCTTGTAGGAAGCCGTTACTGGGATCGGAAGGTACCTTTGTTGAAGGCAAAAGATTTTGAAAGATTCTACTGGTTGAATCTGGAGCACAGCTGCTGCACTAGGTTTTTATTCGAGCTGAAGTTGCTGTAATCAAAAGGTAAAGTAAGAGTCTGGGAAATTCTTCTTCTCCTTGGCTTAGCAAAAGATGTTTTCTTTCTAGAGAAGTTCCTTTTTATTCACTGTATTTCTCCAAGGTGTAGTCTGGGGCATGAACAGATTTAATTCCCGCCCCCCCCCACCACCCCGTTAAACCAGGACCTACATAGGTTGTTCTCGAGCGCAACAGGTCTGCGGTGAAACATATGTTATCCAGTTATGCTTGCACGTTGTTTTGCATGGGTTTTGATTAACCCGGAGAAATTTCGTGACATTATCAACGAGAAAGAAAAATATGAAGAGTTCGGGTCGTTCAAACACATTAAAGTTTCCAGCGTCTGTCATCGAAGACGTTTTGGACATAAGTGCTTTTCCTGCTATCACGAAAATAACAACATCAACGAAATCGTTTATTCGAAGAACAAGGTAAATCAAATGGGTAGGCTTACGTACTCACATACATTCGAAGTTTTAGTTACAGGAGACGTAGCCATGCTTTACTCTACCGAGCCTGTCATAATCGAGTGGGTCAATGGAATTGGTCGACATTCAGCTGGGGGTCCCAACTTTCCCGAAGCTACAGATCAACTCCGCGCTGCACAATCGTCTGTGCTCTTTGAGTTACATTTGTAATCAATATTTCAGGAGAGGATATACCAATAGAAGAGATAAACTTTTTTAAAAAATACCTATTATATGAAACTGTGACGATCTTGTGCAGTTGTTTACTTGAGAGCTTATGTTCTCGCGAGACAGTGCATTCGAGGTTCTAAGTGGTTTCGAGTTCTTAATGGAACTCCAAGCAGTTGCTTGGCCAGTTAAGACTCCAACCAAAGGTCTCTGACAAGTCCTTTGGTCGGGACGAAACGTGCGTAAGGCTAGCCATTTGAGCTATCATATTGTCATTTTTGTGTACAAATAGGCAAGTAGAATAAGGGGTCTTATGCGCTTTTAAATGGGTGCTTTCTCGACTAGTATAAATTTCCAATTGAACGTTTCTAAAATTATTGAACAACAGTGAATCCTTCAACATCATGGCCATGGCCTTATTTTCTCCTAGACTTTATTAAGCATCTGGCAGGTACTCGCAAAGGCCTTTTGAAGATTAGTTTGTTTGCTGGCAGAAAAACGGTCAAGTCAACGTTTGGAATTCGAAAAATGTTGCTAATTGTATCGCGCGACGTCAAATTCTTTTTTCAAATGTATTTCGTGCGAGATGGCCATATTGCAAATCCATTGGCGAGTTAAACAGACTGAAGGGGAAACTCCTTTGAGTCGGGGTGTTTTCATGTTGGCGAATTTGTGACTGACTCCTGCCAGTATGTGGAGGTTTTATTAGAATTTTTTTCGTGCTGTGAGATGTGTTTCCTATTGCGTTCCTAATCGTTAGTCGATATTATTTAGTGCTTAACATTATTTGGATACGAAGAATTCTTTTATATTTTAATGTTAACTGGAAAATGGAGGTCCGTTGGTCTTTTCTAATATAAAGTCTGATCCGTTTCCTTCCTTTTTTTTTTTGCATCTTACCTTTTCCCCCTTCGCTTTTCATTTTCGTGATTGCCCCTTAAGTCCCTCCTTCAGGAAGGCTTTTTTCTCTATTACGGTGCCAAATTGTGGAATCGAATTCAGAATACCCAGCTGTGGTCTACGAGAAGCTTGAATGGAACCTAGTTACGATCCATGTGAAACGCGCAGCGGGCTTTAATGAATTTTCTTTGCAAGCGTGCCACAAGCGCGGCTGAGTGAGCTGCTGTTAGCTGGGCGTGTATTGTTTGAGGCGAAGTTTTGTAGCTGTTGACTCAGGAATACCTAGTGAATGCAGAAAGGACACGCTAGGTCCGCCTTGAAATCCCACTGCATGACGAAGCTATAGAACTACGTTGGCTTGTCCTTCCATTCATCGACCGTTCGTGTCTCGCTTAGGCATAGTCAAAAATGTTGATCAGGCTTATGGTTTAAGAGCGTTTGATCCCGTTTGCCGTTGTTAATATGGGTTATTTGATTATGTATGGTGGGTTTGTTGGGAGTAAGAAGTCCTCTATGTGCTGCTCATTCAATCCCATTTTGGCGCGTGAGGGAACAGATATAAATTGTTGGTAATTATGCAGTATTGGCCAGTAAGCGCTGTCCGCGAGACAGGCAAAAACAATGCACAAACGTTATTAATATAACATAATCCGTATAATAAAATAAGCATATATATAACACATCTGCCAGCATATTACATTAGCTTTCTATACTAATATTCTATGCACTAGCATTCCGGCCAACTTAAATATTCTAGCGACTCAGCTCTTCGTCTGTTGTTTTGTTTTGTTCGGAAAAGGTTTTCCGTGGAGATCAGGTTCCATCGTGGGGATTTTAGCGAAGGAATAATGCGTAGGAATTGAGATTGACCCAGAAGCTGTTTTAGCACCTCTCATAGCATCAGAAATAAAGAAATGCCTGAAACTTTTACCTACTCTAAGAATTTATAGAGGTTGAGTTATTTTCGTTTTGAGTAGACATTTGGATTAATTATAATATGGTATGGTCTCCTGACGCATGTACAACAAACTCATACACTCCAAACACACAAAATGTAAATATTAATTTTAACGCCACACAACGGGAGACCAGTCTATATATTGATTTGTAAACAGAGACACATGATTTTTCAAAGAAAACGGCCCAGCCTTTGCTGGTAACCGCTTGTTTACCGGAACTTAAATATTCTAACATAGTTGTGCTAATACGTAATTATACTACATGTTTCAGATGACGTTTGTATCACACTCTTTCGCATTTTGCTCAGCAGCTTGTATATTATCTTGTTTGTGGCAGTTAAACGCTGGCTATCTTTAAATACGGCGGTGACAACCGCGTGGTTTCAATTTGACTTAGCAAAATCATTTTATGAATGTGGTAAATCTAATATTGTGCTAATGTGTGGCAAAGACTTCCATGGCTTAATGTTATTGTGTTTGGCTAGGTTGTTGCCGGGGACCTTTTATCGAAGGGAGCTGGATCTGTTTGTGCCTGGCACCATAGAGATAAATAACTCTATGCGTTGCACCTCAAATAGGTGGAACACACCTGGCAAGGTACTGATTATACTTACGGAACTAAAGCGAGTTATGGTCTTGAGTCTGGTTGCATATCTGCAATTTATTTACTCATTTGATTCAGGAGATCTTTTAGGAATCTTCTAGCTCAATTTTTATTTTGAATGGGCTATTCTATTGCGTATTGCAGATTCTTGCATTTTCTGCCAACTTTCATGTTTTTGCTTTCAAATATTCTGCAAACGGATCCGTGGATCTGAATGCGTTCGGTCAAGATATCAAGAGCACGTTGAAGCCTTAGCATCGTATTGCGAAAGGAAAAACAAAGAAAGTTTAATCTCAGAGAATCCAGGGGTGGGTCATAACTTTCATTTAAATAATCGCGAGCGATCCGGGGGTTTAAATCTGCATCGGATAGTGCGCGAGCCAGGTTATATTTGCTGCGCAACTGAACACGCTCGCTCAGGCTGGCTCATCGCAGATGCAGACTTAACTGCTTTTCATGCAACTGCCTTGTTTATCACTGAATTTGACTCGGGGTAAACAGCACCTGGCCGGGACTGCTATGAGAATATCAAGTTCTTCAACTTCAATTGAAGATGGCTTCGTCGTTCCAGCGACAACTGTGCACACCGATCTTATATGTCTGTCAGGGCACTGCGAAGTGCGCAACTAATTTTCCATTTTGCTCGGAGCGATAATAATTTCCATTATGACATTTATGGTTTGCTACTTCCTAGCGCAGCAGTTTGATTAATATATATGGCGCTTAAGACATCTTTGTTCGAAAGAGCGCAACGCATCTAGGTGGCAGGCTATGGGGAGTCAGCTACCTATTCTAAGGTTTTGATTCAGTATTCTAAGGCAAAATCCAACAACCAAATTAAAAAGATTCTTGAAAACTTGCTTTCAGACTTAGTGGAAGAGGCTTCCTATCTACCAGGAGGCGTTTGTCCGAGTTGGTCCTCGCATGACCGTGGTGTTTGTGTAGTTTTCCTGGAGACTTGCTTGTATCAGAACATATGCATCTCAAATTAATTTTTCCCTTCTCGTCCAGTTGTAATCAAAGCCAACATTGCTATGGTTGTATCAGGCTAATAGTTACTGTGCAATCGCCACGTTTTGCAACTTCGTCTGTTTTCAAAAACTTTTATTTGGTCAGCAACCGAGTATATAAGTATCAGGCTTGGGAAAATGAAAGCCCTGTTTGCCAACGTCACTAGTGCTTCTCGAAGAAATTTTATTTTGAACGTGTATGTAGTTCAGGATAAATCTAGTAAGAGTCAACTTTGAGTTACCACGCCATCATAGTTGTTAAGAAAATGCCAGCATTTACTTGACTGTCTGATTCAACTATTCTAAATTTGTTTTTAGCTTCTGAAGAGGTATTTGCATTTGAATTTGTTATTGCATTTCACTTAATTACAATTTGTTGTGTAATTTGAGATCGTGATTGGGGTTCTAAACGCAACAAGTGGCTAAGTAAGACCGCCTGTACGTCATAAGGGATTTCTTATTCATGATTGTTTCTTATTAACTTATTATTGTCCTTATTTTTATTTTTATTTCTCTATACAGCATTAAGTTCTATCCGAATGTGAAAAGGAAATCCACAATTGTGATTAAAATTTATAGCTTGTTATGTAATATATTTCAGTGTTCTTTACTCTTCGTGGCCACAAAGCAGCCACGGGAAATGAAGGAAGTCGCATTTTAGTTGGGTGCGGCTGCTTTTGCGCAAGACCGTGCGCAGCTTGACGCAGCGCATTTTATAATCTTTCCTGTGCTTCGAACGTTCGAACGTTCGAAAGACTTGGGCGGTGAATTTGCTCATACCCTACAGTTGCATTTTTTTAAGCATGTGGTGGTCTTAACAGGATCATAGGCTGGGTTTTGTTGGCAAAATTTTTGTTGTGCTGCAATCCTCTGAAAAGTGCTGTTGCGACGCAGCGTGCTTGCTCGGATTTTCTGGCTCTTATTACTAAGATTCTCAGCTAGACGTAGTGCCCACGACCCAAGATAAACACAGTCTGGCAATTCACTAGCGCAAACCCAGAAAGAATTCAGCCATGAATAACGCTCTTTTGGCGGACCGCCAACGCTTTCTACCCTTTGGTAAGTTGCCGGGCTAAGATATTCTCATTCAACCTTTTACCATAACAAAAAAACTTTCCTATCGCTTTGAAGCGAGATCTTGAGTTCTCACTGATCAAATAAGGCTATTGTTTGGCCGGCGAACGCCGCTTAGCGTTGCGATCTTGCATCCCATTTCGTATGCATCTCCGATCATTTGTTTTGCCAATCAGTTCCGAGGTTTGTTGGTTCGAGACGAGTAATCTTATCTCTTGTCTTCTGCAGTACCAGACCAGTATTTTTCAAACAGCTCTCTCATTTTCCTGCCTGAGGATTACGATTTGTAGTAAATTTGTGAACAGAGTTCTGGCGTGGCATGGTGCCATGCAAATTTGAGGGCACGGAGTTAGCTCAGAAGGGAGTACGTTGAACAGGCAAGCATTCGCTTATGTGTGTTATGATTTACACTCTCCACGAATGTGCATACTCTCGATCGATATCGTATCGATGGTTTTAGTATAAATATAATGTAGACTATATCATGTACAATGATAATAATAATTGTAATAATACATGATTGATGATAATACATGATATATGATTTACACTCTCCACAAATGTGCATACCCTTGATCGATATCGTGTCGATGGTTTTGGTATAAATATAATGTAGACTATATAATATACAATGATAATAATAATTGTAATAATAATTACATTAATAACAATAACTTTTTTTAAACTTCATATATTTTTCATTTTATTACGACACATTCAGTACACCTCGGCACCACTCACTAGTTCTGGAATTGGTGCCTTGGATAATGTCCTCTTCTTCGGAACATCGTTCTCAGTATTTTAAACTGTTTTGCAGCTGGCAGTGCTCGCGTACCTCACTGACTGGTAATCCGACTAATCCTTTGTAATCACTACGGTAATTACGCCGCTGGGCGGTACTCGTTTTAACTACCCCGAGGGGACGTATGCCCGAGTAGAGCGAGGCCGGACCGGGGTTTAAACTCTCGCCTCCCAAAGTGTAGTAGTAATAATGTAATAGTAGTCATAATCTAACAATAGTAATAATGATTATGATAATAATATTATTATTAAATGTTAATAACAGCAATAATAGTGGTAATAATAATGATAATAATAAAAGTAATAAATAATAATAATAGTAATAATAATAATAATAATAATAGTAATAATAGTAATAATAATAAAAATAAAGTCGAGTTTATTTTCAATGCTGTTTTCTTAGTATGAACCTTAATGCGCGACCACTCCATGAACTGGAAGATCACTTCTGCCGGTGGTTCGCGTCCTCCTAGCAATTAAACCGTATAAGCGAGCCGGGACACACATTTCTCACGCTTTCAAGGTACAAGAGGGGCTGTAAAACTTTGCCGTGTTTGACCAAGCCGAATTTTGCATCAGAAATTAGACCAAGTGGAGCGTACGTGCCAATTAGTCGGCACGCTGTGGCCTCCTTTCGTCGAGGTCATAGGCGCGACGATGCGCTATGGGTCTTATAAAACTGAAGGTTTAATGCAGGTGTGAAATCTTGTGCAGGGTCGGTAGGCGCGCTTGAACTTTCTGCTTTGAATGCACCAACCAAAGGAGTCGTGTATGAGCGAACGATAATTCTTGTCTTCCCACGTAGCGCTGTGCAACCGTACCATCCGTTCTCAGGGCAAAATACGATATTTCGAATATTGTTCTCTGAGACAGCCGTATTAAATCATAATTCCGGGAGCTGGCAACTTGCAGAGTTGCTGCAGATACGATCTGCTTCACCAGCAGCTATTGGCCTATTGAAACTCTTCGAACAATTAACTTCTGTACAACAAGCGTCAGCATTGTACCATCCAAAGCCCTGGATCAGTCCCAGACTAAGCCGTACTTCTCGAACTGCTGATCTCTTTGCTGGATTTAATACCCCTGCTAATGTTAACTCCCTAAGCACCCTGAACATCTATGCTCAAGATGTGTAGTGAGTCATAGAACCAAGACCTCGTGCACACGTAAGTAGAACTTTGAATCTAACTATTTAAGGCCTGCAATCTTAAATTATTTATCCTTCATCCTTCCCACTAAGACTAAAGTTTTGTAATTTTATCTTTATACGTTTTTTTGAGTTCTATTTGGGTAAAATAAAAATTCTTGTTGTTGGTGGTGTTGTTGTTGTTGTTGTTGTTGTTGTTGTTGTTGTCTTACCGTGCATATGAGCTAACTGATTTTGGCTATAGGCAAATTACAATTGCATGGGGTAGTGTTCTGCTTCGGAACATGTAAATACGAGCACATTGTCTTCAGCGGGGTCCCATGCTCTTAAACACTTCGTCTTGGGAGTTCCTTGCGTAACCAAGTATGGTTTAGTTGCTGTGTTCTTCGCGGGATATTGCAGAATTTTTTGGACGTCACTAACATTCTATTTCCCAATGCGTGGTGAGTTGACTGCGGGTTCAGGATACCTTCTGTCGTTGAGACCAGGGGAGCTACGTCCGGTCAACGAAATCTCGGCGCAGCTTCAGGGGATGTTCAGTAAGGCGGAAATGCATGCCATTCCAAAGTCTGCATTGAGTATGTGAGAATTGGTGCATCTCGTCATGTTATTGGCTCCGTCATCGTTTTTTTTTCTTCAAAGATAAGCATTTTATCAGGTCCTATAAACTTGCCACCGAGCTTTAAGCTGTCATTTAGGCATGCAATCTCACTTTTAACTGAAACTGTGGATCTTTTTACAAGGCGAGGCTTGAAACTTTGAAAAATACGATTAAAGGTATGGCAGAACTCATATCGGACTTTCTCTCCTTGTTTATCTCATTCTTCCTTCGAGCTATCTATCTATCTATGTATATATATATATATATATATATATATATATATATATATATACATATATACACATATTTACATCCGTAATCATATATTCTGTCTCTTTTTTTATTTCAATATGTCACAATAAAAGCTCACTAATATTTTTCGAGTTTTAACGTGTTGCGCTAGCGAAACCCAGAACCGTTAAATTTTATTCAATCTTATTCGCTTACAGACGTTAAGACACAGAAATTTTATCGATCTAATGCGCTTACACAAAGTAAAACACAGAAATTTTTATGATTAACCTTTTACTGTAGCAAACGCTAATCTAGCCTCTGCGATAACAAGCAAGCAAATCTTAAAACCGGTTGCCACAAGCAGCCGTGGCTAACTCGATGTAACTCACGCTAAACATCGAACATGGCAACACGCTAAAAGATGTGCATTAAAAATTGATGCCTAACTCATATTCGTGGCTTTGCTTTGATTATAATCAGTTGTAGGAACAGATTACGACGAAAGTCTTAAGAAAGCGGGTGGTGTTCAAAGATCGACTGGAAAGGGTTCCCCAAATCACATCAGGTTAACGTAAGCCGATTTCCTTTAAAAGTTTTTGATATTGTCTTCAATCCAGTGCAACGTCTAAAGTTGAAGTTTGCGCTGCGTGCGCAGCAAGTAATCGTTGTCTTGAACTGGATGTAGAAAGTGCCAAAGCTCTTGAATGCAAGAAACTCCACTATTCAACAACAAAAACAACAACAACGACAACAACAACAACACACAAAAAAACATCATTCTCTTTTAACAAAAGTGCGTATTAAAATTTACAGAAGAGTAATCAAAATCTGTCACACAATGGGAAGGAGGGCTCTTCTTAGCAAAGCTATTTCAAGATGTTTGACTGGAATAGGGCGAATTTTTGTAACCGGCTACCCTGACCACTTCAGTAAGGTCTTCCAGTGGTTACGATTCTTACGGCCCACTGACCTCAGGACTCCTTTTCTCATGCTAGTGTATAGACAGTAGCTGACCTTCGACTTTAGGGTACTTCCGGATTTTGTTGCTCTTGCAAGCAAATAGTCGGAAGCGGACCTTTGACGTTCCGGATTTTTCCGAGTTCGTTTCTCCTGTAGTATTTCTAGTACATGGACAGAAGCGGTACCTTTATATCAGCTACTTCAGGGTTACTTTCATGTTTCGTTTCTTCTGCTAGTATGTGGACAGAAAGGGACTCTTTTGTTTCGGGTGCTATCAGATTTTGTATCTCGTCCTACCATGTGGACAAAAACAGAGCCTTTAGAACTATATCTTTTTTTGGCAGTGAAATCAAAGTGGAGGCCATTTACTTGAGTTGAAGATAAAGCGAAACGTTCCTGGCACGGTTTTGAAAGTGGTCTTCGGTAACGATGTTGGTGCCGATATTCTTCGTAGATGTATAATTAACACCCAACTACGAGGCGTCAACGTCAAAAGTGCCTCTCAAGCAGCTTAGATTTTAGAAGATGACCAATTACCTCGTCATGTGCCTCTGTTATGTTGAGACGTTATGATTGGTTGTTTAAGTCGCGTGGTATAATTAGGCATTGTATTTACGGGTATTGTTTGGAAGCATATATATATATGTAGCACCCGGCATGTTCGGGACCGGTTATTTTACCAAAGTTGGAAGTCTCCCATTTTTGCAGACTAATTTTGCAGTAGCCTAATTTCCGATGGCGATGATTGCCTTGTTTGCTAAGACGTTCTTGCTTTGTCGGAAAAGCCCGTGGTCAGTGACGTCAGATGTTGTTTTCTTGCTTTCAGCGAAACATCAAATTCACGTCTGACCAGTGAATGCGTTGTGGAGACCTGGGTTCGATCAAAACATGATGGCGGCTGACCAGACCGTGACCACGTGCGCTTCGTTCTTGGTGGAACTTCTTCGGAAAAGGCGAGAACGTAAAGAGCAGAAAAAGTTTAAGTTGTGCGCATGCCCGTGTCATTCCGGGCCGAATTCTCCCCAACAGCGAAGTCGAGGCGCTGAATCTTGCCACGTACGCACGAGTCCGGATGTCAAATGTGTTTGCAAGAAGAAGTGCGCCCTCAAGAGCAGACCGTGCGATTGCGGCAAACCGGAAACGCGCCCGGGCCAGGCTCGAGTTACCATAGTCCATTTTCAGCTGGGTTCGTCCCCCCCGGCGATTGTCGACACGACTTACCACCCTCCCATGAACAAGCTTTTTCAGGGGGTTTGGGATGCTGCGAGCTCCGGTGCGTATCACCTGCCTGTGTGCACGTGCGATAAGATACACACGTCACGTGCTTTGTGCCGCAAGTTGCACGGTTCCCCGTGCACGCGATCGCTTTGCATCTCCGTGAACAGCTCGAGCATATGCAAGTCTTGCAGGCTCAGAGAGGGCCGGCCGAATTCATTCGATGAACGGCCTGAGGGCTTTTTAAGTCGGCCAGGTAAGTCTAGTAAAAAGACCTTTCACTAAAGCTTTTAGATTTTGGTGTCTGAGTCGCGAAGTTGTCGTTATAATTGGACCGCCTGCGATATCTAGCACAGTTTATTTTCCTGATTTTGGCATAGATGTATTTGTAGCCAATTCTTCTTGAATTGGTGGAAGCAGTTTTATTAACTTTAGATGAAAGGCTCATTTCAACCAATGCTAGCAGGGAGGATGCCGATTTCAGTAGGTGTGTGCACATCCGTGTATATGTGTGTATGTATGTATGTATGTATGTATGTATGTATGTATGTATGTATGTATGTATGTATGTATGTATGT
>QQSS02193136.1:0-12919 GCA_003687565.2 Craspedacusta sowerbii
ATATTTATATATATATATATATATATATATATATATTTATATATATATACACATTTGCATACATATCACAAATTATTTCTACGAACGTACAAACAGCAGTGCTCGCCTGTTCAGACTTTCATATTTATTATATGCACACCTGCTCGGAAAGCCTTTATATATGGTTGGAAATCTAACGAAAGGTTGGAGCCTTTAAGTCACTTTAAAATCTATACATGCAGTTTGCGTATACCACATTTGCACAACGCATGGCGCTCACACTAACTGCAGTTAAATGGGACAAGAGCATTGTTTTGAAAGATGGGTGCCAACCTGTTCCTGTCAGTATCAAGTTAGGTCAAAGATTGCTACAGGAAACTGATGGTTCTCTATTAGCATACTAACCTGCTGTAGTCTTATACTGGTCGTGCTTTTTAGATTTTCTTCAGACTTCAGATAATTATTACGTAAAGAAAAATATAGATTGAATCAAACGCTATAGCACGCCTAAGTACCAAATTGTGTATATAAATTCATATATAGATATGGCTTTGTTCCTAAGTTGTCCCTAAAAAGCATTGAAAAGCTGCATTAAAGACTAGCTTGTTGAAAGTTTCTTATCCTCACAACATGCAACTTACCAAGGCTGTTATCTATCGTAAATGGAATCTTGCCAGAAGGCCACTGAAGACCGATGGTTGAAGCGAATTGAAATGTGCCTGCTTTAACCTTCTCCCGCTGTTCTGGAGTCAAGACCATATCACCTTGGTACAGACCTGGATCTATTAAACGATTTGAGAAGCAAAGCTATTTCTCCGGTTAAGTTTGTAATCTCCAAAAATGTAAAAAAAAAGAACTAGAATTGTAACTCAAGCGTCAGGTGATGCAACACCAGCGCATATATTCGTTTGATTCATCAGCAAGTACTTACATCAACTTCTTGTATTGGTAGAGTTTTTCTACTCACTTTCCATGCCTTTCGTCCACTTGGCCTCAGCCAACGAAACCAGGCAAAGGACAGCAACGATTTGTAGATCCATGCTACCAAGTCCAGTATACACGCGATTGTTGAGTCGAATGGGGCTTTGGTAAAGGAGGCAGCAATTTATGGAGAGACATTAGCAAACTCTTTTGTCTAGCAACGCTTGTACGACATCGTGTGCGAAGATGAGAAAACTGGTTCAAATCAGAGACTTTGTGCAAGTGCACAAATAACCTACAGGTGACTGACTAGTAACTTGTATGAAAAAGCTCGTTTAGGGCCTTGCTAAAAAGGGTAATTAGCAAATATAGTATCAGGAATATACCGCACAGAATGTGCGGACTTCTAATTTGGGAGAACAATGAGCTACATGGGCAACAGCATAAAGAGCTTAAAGAGCATACGTTAGGTTGCCTCCTGCCACTGTCAGAGAAAAAAAAAACATTTAGAATTAATCGTTAAAGAGACCTCATAATCAAGCAAATAAGACCCATGTTCTGATGTCGCGTCATATCCCTAGGATGTTTTGAAATTCTTTTTGTGCATAAATAAGAGGATTGATAACCTGATGCAAGAAGTCTCGCCATGTCTAGAAGGAACAAAACCACGTTTCTCACCCGTAACTGACTCGTATCTTTAATTAATATCAGTCATCCAAACTTGCTTTAATGCTATTTAAGGCTAAAAGTTTACTCCAAAAAAAATGTAAGTAGTTGTACTACAAATATGTTGACTAGGACACCACGAGATAGACTCAGTCCAGTGGGTCGAGGAAGATAAAGGGACCAGACCTTGACCGACGTCGGCTTCGCTGGTCATGTATATGGGTGCCACCTGAACACACTGCTCCCATCGCTCAGCAGTGGCCCACCTTGTGGCTGGTCCTTGTAGAGGACGTGGCATAGTCCTTGCAACTTAGCAAAGACGCTGTGTGAATGGATGCGGCATGTGTGAATTCTGTAAATGGATGCCGTATAACTGGATGCTGAATAAATTCATGCTGCGTGACTAGATGCTGAATGACTGGATGTGGCATAAATGGATGCTTTATGAATAGATGCTGCATGAATGGATGCTGAATGACTGAATGCTGTATAAATGCATGCTGAATGACAGGATGCTGAATGACTTGATGGGGTATGAATAGATGCTTTATGAATGGATGCTTTATGAATGGATCCTCCATGAATGGATGCTGAATGAATGATGGACGCTGTATAAATGAATGCTGCATGACTGGATGCTGCATGACTGGATACAGCATAAATGGATGCCGTATAACTGGATGCTGTATAAATGTATGCTGCATGACTGGATGCTGAATGAATGAATGCTGCATGACTGGATGCTGAATGAATGGAACCTGCATAAATGGACGTTGTATGACTGGACGCTGTACAAATGAATGCTGCATGAATGCATGCTGAATGAATGGATGCTGCATGACAGGATGCGGCATGAATGGATGCCGTGACTCTAGTGTGCTCTTGAAAAAAATATGTGGGGATTTGAATTTTCTTCTTTCATAAAGAACTTATGGAATGGAAAACAATCTCCTTTTGCTAGCCAACGTCCGCTTTTCCAAAACTTAATTAGTAAAAAGAAAAAAAAGTTATTCACTTCTTCAAATCTATAAGACTTGATCGCTGGTCTTGTAAGACGGAGGCTGGTGACATTGAAGGTTTATTACTACCGAAATTTCTTTTGGTTTAAACTCTCGTTGTTACTTTATACACGACGATTCAAGATTCAAGATTCAAGATTTGATTTATATTCAAAGCTCTTTTGAAGGACTTCTTGTTTTGTAAAACCACTAAATTTAGCAAGATGTCGAAGTCCCAACTTTGCGGAAGATCTGCTGCGCGCATTTGATTGCACGAAAACGGGCAGGTGGGCGATGTCCTAAGTTTTTCTATTCTAAACGATTCCGGTTGAACAAGCTTCGTGCTCTTGAACAGACTTCCACAAAGAAAACAACGTTGTTTGATGAGTCCATTCTCTTGATTCGCGTTTTACACTTAAAATCAGCACCGCTTCCATTTTGTGTCCAGCAGAACAATTGCGATGAATGCGGTCTAATTCCAGCGAATGAAGCTGCGTTCGTTATCAAAGAAGTGCTGCGTTAACCCCCTGAAATGAATGAATATTTAATAATTAAAGCAGTTCTTCAAGGTCCCTGATTCGAGGTAAGATTTCATCTTCCGTCTTGCGCACTTCCTTGTTTCCAAACTCATACATTTATAAATTTGTCAACAATTTGATCGAACATAGTAATCACAACGAATGTCTTTCTCGAGTGCATTTAAGCAAAGGCATTAAGATATTCGCATAATTTTTAGTCGCTTAAATAAAGACGTCATACCAGCCTGACACTGCTTCTGGTAGAGCAATCTTATTTGCCGGATATCTATGTCACTGAATCCATTCCTCTGCCCGATTACGTTCTGCATTTTCGGATCCTTCGTTACAATAGTGACTTTCCCTCCGCCGAAAGCCGTGCTGTCGTAATGCATCATCGATTGGTAGTCGTAAGGTGTCCCAAGACTGTCCACCTTGGTGCTCGGCTCTTTATTAAACTGCGACTTTTTGCCTTGAAAGTGAAAACGTTGTTCATTAATACATAAAGTACCATGCTAAAGATTGTTCCGCATTAGAAGGTTAATTATGACAGTCATGATGATGCCGTACTAAATAGCCACACTGAAAACTCAATGGCTTAATACAGACTCCATGGTCATTTTAACTCGCACATAAAGGAATTAGACGGGCTCCCATACTAGAAAGTTATAAAGAATCTCACCAAACTATTTCATCTGAACTACCAAAAGGGCCTATATCCGATTCCATTCTGACCCCTGTCTAAGAGCGACATCCGGTCAAAAAGAAATGAAAAGATAAATACAGGATCTTGTGGACAAAGTCACCCTTTCTGCGCATGCGCGAACATTTATATCCTGATAAATACTTTAAAGCGTCAAATCGGCATGCCCGTTGCTTGGTTTAACTCGAATGATGTGATTACAAATTCTTGAAAATCCTAAAATATTTTATATGATAATTTTGATGAAAGCAAAACCCAGTACTGCTGTTATTTTGGATTACAAAACAGTATCATCAGATTATATTTACATCATTTTAAGTAATAAGGATGACTTTGACCTGTTACGATCACAAAAGCTGCTTAAGGACTAAGAGTTGCAACTCTATTCGATGTGCTCATCGGACTTCTATATAACCCTAAAATTTTACTTCTTATATGGCAACTTCTTCAGCGCAATCCGTTTCTAAGATCGATGAAACTCATGAGACCAATCACTTTGTTATGTCGCAAGACACGTACCCAGACAAGTACTTGCAGTTTCATGCCATGACGCGCCCGCTCATATTATATATATATATATATATATATATATATATATATATATATATATGTGTATATATATGTATATATATATATATATATTAGCTGAATATTTACTCGGAATAGACGTAAATACACCAACTTTGCTGATTGAGGACTTAAAAAAAAACAAGCATAACGCAGCTCGCGCGGGAGACATATTTCAACAGTGCAGAGAACATCCCTGAACATATGCATACGCAGACATTGTGCGTACATGTGCGTTGCGTGCATGTCAAGAGGTGTGTGTTTGTGCTTGTGTTTGTGTGGGTGTGGAGGACGATATGTCCACTGGCAGTTTGACTCGCTACTATTTAAATTCACAACCCACCACTCTCTATGTTATTCCAAAGAATCGTCACATAGTCGTCACGATCTGGACGCGACTGTTCATGAAACAACCCTGAAGAAAAATAAAAGAATTCATAAGCTCTGTGAAACCGCCCTGTAAAAAAAGCAAAAAATCTGCGCAGAGAAAGACAAATCCATGCGAATCAAGCAAGGTGCATAAGCGATAGAAGTCCGAAATGGATTTTAACTTGCCCATCGTCCGGTGGTCTTTTCATGCAGCAACTTTTAGGCTGGCAATAATGCAACAGTCAAGCGTATGCTTCCTTAGAAGTCTTATTATAAAGCACAAAAACAAACTATGCTATTCCCAAGACCATCAAGATGTGACCTACCTAAAGTGTGTCCGATTTCATGCATCACGGTGCTCTTCTGCCAGCATCCTTTCCCGAGCGATATGCTGTTGACCCCTCCACTGTAGCCGACGGGAGAAAAGCATCTACAAGTGATATCAAATTCTGAGTGGGCTTTCTTGGATGCAATGCTTTAAGAATCAGGGGAGGATTGAGGGAACGGACGAACTTTTCATGGAACAGGCTAAATTTTTGTACCCTGAGAAGTGCAAAGAGCTGACTGATACAGGAAGGAATGAACGTATTGACGCCTTCGTACCAAAAATAACAATCGCCTCTACTCACTATTAACCCATCTTCGAAACTTTGTCTGTGTCCGGGACTTTCCTGGTGAGAATTACAGGTAGGTGGGTCAAGAAACCAAACAGACGCACCGCACACCGCGACGGGTTAAAACGACGGGCACAATTATTTTGATTGTCAATAGTGGTATAAGATGACAAGCCAGGACAGAGGGTGAGCTCAGGACCTGGTAGAAGCATCTGAGGCAATGACTGCCACGCAAGGACACCGCCACCAGCGAGGGACTTAGATCCCGCTCTAAAGTTTGGTCGTTGTGTTAGTCTGATTAACAGTCTAAGCCAGAGATGGCCCCAATCTGAGCTAATGAGAGCTTCAGGTTATCGACAGGAGTCATTCGTGCGAGTTGCATCCGTCTAATACAACGGTCATCTTTTGTGTCCAACGGATAGCATGGTGATATGTTTAGGGATGGGATTCAAACATAACAAATGCTAAAATGATCTTTACATGAAAAACGTAAGGTTCGCCGACACATTGTAAACTAAAATACAACATAGTCATTGCTCGTTATGAAAAAAGCGCATTCAAACAATCCACCAAAATTTACAAAAGTTGCCACCTTGGGATGACGTACCGATCTTACAAAGCGCATCTAGAACGGATTGCACAATGAGAGGAAAGAAATACAGCTAGAATTCGGCTGGTCTGTTATAATAGGGCTGTACTAGTTCATGATCACGCATGTTAAAAAATATTCTTAACCTACCCTTCCCCCTGGTAGAATTTTACATAAGCTTTCTCCGTAGTTCTCCCATGGAAACGTATGCACGTATGCTTGCGATACTCCATGATTGCATCCATAATCGCTCGCACAGCTTCTCCATTATTCGCTTGAAAGTCAGGAACAAATGTAAATCCTCTTTCAGGAAAGGCGACACGCAATGCTTATACAGTAGTGCGCATAAACATAGTTCATCAAAGATCCGAGAGAGTCGTGTAAACGCCGAAAGCATTAAAACAGTATAGAAATGTAAAGAGTTTCAGAGCGCATGTTATATTTACCTATAAATTCTGCCCTGCAATACTGAAAAACCCTTAAACTACATGCTCACACGGCTTCTAATTCGATTTTTCGTTTCGAAAGTAAGCCTCACAGTTTATGCGCCCATGAACGTAATTTTGAGAGTGGATTAGGCTTAGGGATGAATAGCATAGAACAGAACAGTATGCTTCCTAAGTTTGTAGGCTGCCTTGCATTGGAAAAATTTGCACTGGCACAATATTTATAAGAACCATGCAAGGAATTTCACGTGACTCGTGACTCTGTCAAGTGGACGCTTGTAGTGACTTAGGAATTCTCAGCAAAAAAGGTTTTCAATTCAGTCAGCATCACCCAGTTGAGCCTCCAGGCTTTCCAAACTTGTCTTCCTTTAAAGAGAGAATGCAGTTTTAGCATCGCTGGAGACCCAAGTTAATAAACTCTTCCTGTAACTGAAGCTCCACCTGTGGGAATCCATTAAGTGGACTGTTAGGCGAGCAGAGAGGTACGGCAAGTTTCGCCACGCTATTTCTGCAGGTGAAGAAGGCTAGGTAGAATTTCGAGGCGATATAATATCGGAGGAAGTGGGTGTCTTACGTGGATGGAGTTTCACTCAAGGTTTATGACTAAAGTCCAAGTAAAAGGTCTTGCACTTTAGAGAAGAAAGGAAATGATAAAAGAATAAATGAACGTTATTAATCTATACACAAATGTCATACTCAGGTAGGGAAAGAGAAACAGTAATAATTGCAGTCCCGATTTCAAAACTAGGTGGAAGTCGCAACTTTCCCTTATAAGAAGATCTGTCCATGAAGGTTTCTAAAACCTGAGTGATACATCGCGTTTTTGGCATTTCATTGCAGTTGCTACATGCAACAAATTATATCTTATACTATGTGAAAGCATGTAAACACTAAGCATGCCAGAGTAAGAACTAAACTGGTACAGAGAAAAAGATATGAATGAAACTTTCTCCATTAATCCAAGGCTTCTCATGTCTGATAGTAAGTCACGACTCCACATAGCTTTATTCAGACTTCTCAGTTAATTTTCAAATGAACTTGTTCTATGGACTAATTTAGTCTATGGAGAGAGCAGGCACTTCTGAAGGCAAAAACAGCTTTTTGACTGTTTGTCCCTTCTCAGTCAGTATAGACAACTGTATAGAGAACAGAAACCACTTAGGTTGTAGCAGTAGGAGACAAGGTGACGCCATAAGAAATTCTAAATATTTGAAGGGTAACACCTAAATACAAACTCTTGTGCCAATCGTCTTTAACTTCTTTTAAGCAGCGTATTATCTTCGATCTCTTTGACTATGCCTACAGGTTACTATAAAACAAATCGCATCCACAATAAATATTGCTAAATTCTAACTTAATGAAGTTTGATGCTTTTCAGATGAACTGCATTGGTAGGAAATGCCTTGCAGATTTTAAAATCATCTATAGAAATCAGTTTTTGTATGCTTGCGATTTCATTTGCTTTTAAGTTAACTTCACAGCTTCACTTGCAGTCAAAGGTGAGTCAAACAAAACTCAAATTAAACTTTAAGAAAATTCAGGTAGGTAATCGGAATGCCGACTCCATGCATGCGAGGTCTTGAAGTGTTTAACGGCGTACATTAAACCAGATGCAGGGAATAATTGATAAAAAAATGTCTTGCGAAGTAATCTCTTTGTGAAGCTCGGTGGTATCGGATATTAGCACTGCCTTAGAAGTAGAGGAGGATCTTTGTTTTGAAACCAAGCTGACATTGGTGTTGCCTGTTTCAAACACATGTCAATGTATAACGGATGTAAATATAATATTGGATTTGCTAAGAGAACGTCACCGTCACGACAGGAGGTCGGGTTGGCCTCGGTTTGAACACCTCTGTTACGTGAGCACGAATCGTTGTTGGCATGAAACAAACCATCCATTATTTTCGTGGCTTGGGTGACCGCTACGAAGATTTTGCAACCGTTAATTAGCTACAGAATTCATAACTAACCTGATTATGCTTGTCGTGCTCGGAGTTAATTAAAGCCTCATGGCGAACACATCACGTAACAGAACGTTATGAACGCTTGAAATCAATGGGATTGGCCTCGCACAACTGACTCAATCGTTAGTTCGTCTCACCCACGCTTACAAACAGAGGTGTGGTTCTGTGTCAGGCAATTAGGTGGTGGTCCATTAGGTCACCCATCGACGTAAGAGATCAATAAGCAATTACTGCCTATCGCGCACGAAGTCTTGAGCGAACATTTCGGGGTTTTCTGATTCAGTATAAATACCAGCACCTCGAGATGAACACTACATTCGCCAACAGCGGAAGAAACACGAAGGGAACACCGAACAACCTGCACTTGTGAGGCTCAACACAACACTCAACATGAAGTACTTCATACTGGCTGGGCTAGTAGCAAGTTTATATGGTAAGGGAAAGACATAAAAAACTTATATGACTAGTGAAAGATACGTGTGACTGTTTTCATAATAAAGCCAACAAGAATCCTGGCGTCAGTTGGTTATTTGGCGACTATTATTGATAGTTATTAATGGTATAGTTAATATTAATGCTTTATTAAGGGAGGACTTACTTTCTAGTTTTTGTTCGCATTTATTGAGTTACTAAATCTTGAGTCTTGAGTCTCGAGTCTTACAACCTATCGCTTTCATTGCGTACCAAGCTTTGCTTGAAGTAGGTAATCAAATACAATTGGCTCTTGCTGTTTTCTGTATTGTTGTCTGTTTTGTTATTCTAGCTTCGCCTATTCAAGTCTTCACCGCGACGGGTACGCCCATACCTACGATCGATTGTCCGAACTCTCTGTGTGCCTCTAAGGCAGACGGCAACTACCGACACCCGGGCAACCCGAGGTACCACGTCGCATGTTTGGGAGGAGTTGCACGGGGATGTCAGCGCTGCGCAGAGGATCTTGTTTTTAACGAAATATGTAACCAGTGCAGACTCGCAGCTGATGCCGACTCGACCGTTTGCGATTTCTACACAGGCAGCACTTCCCCCAACAATGCATGCACAAACGAAGACAAAGCTTATGGTAGGCATCTGCATAAGTGCATTTTTTCAGCATTGCCTTGTGCTTTATTTTTGTATCATCGTGTGCGAGCAAATCGGCTCTTTCATGCGCACCGGCTGTTCCGGGTAGGTATAGTATAGGTAGACGTAAGTATGTATGAATCATCAGAAATATGTAAGAAATAAAAGGATTTATTTTGAATATCTTTCACCGTAGCTATCCTGTTCTGTCAGAACCTGCACATTTTCCACGGTGCCGCGTGGAAGGACAAATCCGGCGATTTCGCTTTTAATGTTTACGATGTGAACCCACCAAACACGAAGATTGGAACGAAGACCGGCTACTACATCTCCTGCGTTGAAGGCATGTATGGCTGGTGCAGATTCTGCCCATCGGGACTGGTCTGGTACCCCCTCAAGGATGAACAGGGTAACGTGAAGCCAGACTGTGGTATATGCGACTACCCTGCAACCGCTGCCCCGTAATCCAAGGGCACATCCAAGCTGGTAGACATCAGCAGGTTGCATGCTGTTGAACGACACGTGAGAGTCCCGAGATCAACGTTGAAGATGCCCAGCTTTCCAGCTTTTTAGAATCTACATCTAGTGGCGTGTTTCATCGCCTAGTTTATAATTTATTTACGATCTTCTAGTCAGAACTGAGGCTTCTTATAAAATAAAAGTACTCTTCTGCGAAAAATGTCGTTTTTGCTAGAGTGCCTTGTGTTTCTCCTTCCTTCGAAGCGAACTGATCCTGACTTCCCTTACGCTACGCTACGCACAAATTTTTCCCTAAAAAGCTTTCGTGTTTTTATCCAACACTTGCTTGAGCTGCAGGGCATTTTGAATACTAGATTATGGTAGTGCTGTTCCGTGGGGCGTGAACAACGTTGCAATCAAGGAACTTGTTATAGATCGTGGCAGAGAATTTAGATTTCTCATGCCATGCCTGGCTTTCACTTAATTTACAGGAAAAAGCTCCATCTCCCAGAGTAAGTTTTTCTCTCTCCCTTTCCCTCTGAACCTAAAATGTCAGAAGTGGAAAAAAGCACATTTGGAATACTTGAGAGGTTCCCTTTGCATGTTTATGAACGTCTGTCATTAGTATGCATGCGTACATTTTTTCTTTCATCCTCTCTAGTTTTAGGATTACTACCTTTCTAATAGCCTTAGCTCATCGTTAGTCTACTTACTACTAGATCATACCGGAAAGATCCCCCTAAGTTCTATCACTACTTTTGGCTAATTTAGCCTTTTAAATGTTCTTTAGTTGCCCTAGAGTTACCCCGACCAATCAGCAGAAGCTTATAAACGAATCCGTACAGGTCTATTGCCACGTATTAGCTTATACCTTATTATCGCCTACAATACTCGGCACCTGCCTGTGCCTACAGACGAGCTTTATTAGTGGTCCTTTTGAGGAGAGTTTTAGTAGTGCTTGCATTATGCAGACGCGTGCCTAGCGAAGACACAACTGGTGTCGAAGATATTAACACATGTTGACCTTAGCATCTCGTTTTACTTTCTGTATTAGTATTTAATTTGAGGTGATATTATATATATATATATATATATATATATATATATATATATATATATATATGCATCGTTGAATGACTGATGCTTAGTAGAGCAGCATGCACGAAGTCATAGCAAGAAGTATTTGGGTAAGAGAGGTTTTTGGTGGAGACATGCTCGATGTCTCGTTTATCCACGTTCAAGCACATGACGTCGTTACCACTTGCAAGGAAGTAAACATGGCGGCTGTGAATGTGAGTCTCTTCGTCAGTGGGCTGTAAACATTTAAATGTGACCGATTCTCTACGTCACCCAAGCCCTATACGTACGTTAAGGCTGCTAAAATGTTTGACTAAAACATCGGAGCCAACTTGTCTGACTTCAGCACGAACGCATTAAATCCGCTTTATGTTGTGAGCTTTTTGGGGAAAAGTATATTACTTTAAACTTCAGCAGTAAATTAAAAAATAAATATAAAAATAAATTAAAAATAGTTACTCACATTAAAAATAGTTAATTACATTAAAAATGGTGAATTACTTTAAAAAGTATTAGCTTCAAGTCCAACCCAGTGATTGGAAACCGCAGGGTTGGTGATTAGAAATTCCTTCCTTCTTTTCTCAGTCAACGTGAGCTATGTCGTGCCTCTCTTCGGCGGGATGTCGCGTCTCCTGACTGCCGGCATTCCAGCTCGTGAATTGACAACCATAATTATGCAAGCGTCATGAAAGTCCAAGTGACGCATAATGCACACCTTGTTATACGAGGCTAAGCATTCTTCTTGATGTCATATCAATCAATGAATGACGCTTTTTAATGTCAGGAAGAGCCATGGGCGGTGGGTATGTAAGGTCACGTGACAAGCCTGGTTAAGCCTCGTGTCCACTGGAGGCGACAGAGCTGATCGCTGTGTTCTATCTCTTTAAATAAATACTTCCGCTCTGTGGACACGGAAAGCAATCGCTGTAATATAGCGACGAGCTCTATTTTTAAGTGATATTTTAAAGCGAAATATTTATTAGAAAATCTAAAATAATTGTTTTGAGTGCAATCACAAGTAGTAAGCTGCTCCACATCTGCCTTAACGAATTTCGGCGGCCTTACGTCACTACCAAAAATGCCTTCAAACAGCTTCCGGATTCACGTATTTATTTTATGACGAAGGCATAGTGGTACGTAAAATTCAGTGCTTGAAATAAGAATCTCTACTCGTTAAGCACAGCTCGCCTACGATTTTTGTATATTCGATATCTCGCACCCGAACTCATCGCCGCACACGAAGTGAATTCGTACACTTATCATCTTCCGATTCTATCCTTGTGTGAATGAATGGGACGAAAAGTGATAGAACTTAAAGCTTGGGTTGGTGGACACAGCTGCAATGCGGCCCTATCGCTTTCCCGTAGACACGAGGCTTTATGACTCCAGTAAGAAAGTAACCTTCAAATATTTTTGAGTGTCTACTTAAATACTAGTAAGTAATTTTTTTGGTTGCATAGTTACATCCTAATAAGTAACCTTCAAATTTTTTTTTAGTGCATACTATAAGAATGAACATTTTTGAGGTAATTTGTAATATAGCGTAGAAAAATCGTAGTCAATAAACTCATAGGCATTAAAATAGAGGAACAGTAAGGCACTACGGCTGAGTGTGAGGGTTTCATGATTTCTTGAATTTCTGACTTACCGATCGCCTTATGATAACTTACTAGTAACAGATTATAACTGCTACTCCAAGCGAAACGTTTAGTGGAGCAACTTTAGCCATCTTACCGAGACTCACATCAATCGAGTAGGGGATTTTTCCCGATGGCCACTGAAGACCGATCGTTGATGCAAATTGGAATCTGCCTTTCGTGATGCTTTCCCGTTGCTCAGGAGTCAACACCATGTCTCCCTGATACAGGCCCGGATCTAAAAAAGACAATTATTACATCTCCTTAAAGTGATGCAAAGAATATCTATCTATCTATCTATCTATCTATCTATCTATCTATCTATCTATCTATCTATCTATCTATCTATCTATCTA
>QQSS02193147.1:0-12918 GCA_003687565.2 Craspedacusta sowerbii
CGTAGTTTTGCAATTATCGCTACTGATCTATTTAATTTCTTTGCAAGCTCGTTTATATGAGGCCTCCAAGTCAGAGAAGAATCAATGAGCACTCCCAGATAGTTTACCTTACTGGATAAGAACAAGTTGGCGCCTGCAAACTTAACGGCAAGTCTAACGTCAGCTTTTTTTTGCGGCGGCTTAAAGAGCACTACATCCGTCTTTTTGGCGTTAAGAGATAAACGATTTGCACTTAGCAAATCGAAGACACTTCCCAGTTCGGTTTTTATCGACTTTCGCATAATTTTTACAGAGCGATGTCTCAATAGGATATTAGTATCACCTGCGAAATTATGCGCTATGGAGACTGAAAGGCAGTGTTTAAAATCATTAATATATGCGATATGCGATAACCACCCTCTGCTAACAGTTTTGTTGAAAAGAGGAAAGTAGTGAACACGATTATTGCAAGAAAACGAATGCGGCGTCCCGCGTTTAGAAACCAAACCGAAGTCAAAGAACACGATTACTGTCTTTGTCAGTATTCTCTCGATATCTTGATTCCGCAATCGGATTTCAATGAGCGTGTCCTGAAATTGATGCTTTGCAGTCATTTGTCGGTGGGTTGCAAGTAATTGTAGTGTTTGTTTGTTTGTTGCGGAAGAGCCAGGAGTTTCCCCGGATGCGCAGTCCATCGATCGTTGGTGACAGCAAATGATGTCCAGTCGTCGATGTTGTTGAGCCTCTCAAGGAGCTAAAGAGCTCGATACGTGCCCTCAAAGGGAGGCTCGGACGACTGGTCGATGCTCCAACGATCGTGAAGCTGACATCGCACTGTCCCCTGTTACCAGGAGACACTCTTCTTGAAGACCTTCCCAGCGGACGACGAAGTCGCACAATTGCTGGTTAGGTCTTCTTAGGAGATTTGCCAAACACGGTAGCCACAAAAATATGTCACATACCCTGCTTGCCCACCGGCCGCCGCGTGGAGGCTCTCCTAGTTTACCGGCAATTGTAGTGTACTGTAGACCAGACCTTAGGAAGACCAGATGCGCAGGCGCGGGGGTTATTTCTTGAAGGCATAACGGCGGAACTTACCAGTTTGAAAAAGAAAACGGGCGCCCTCCCGTTTGTTGTGAAAAGAATATTACAGTCCTCTGAATTAATGGTCACTGCATATTCCATTGAAAAGTCGGGAGACCTTAAGGTCATAAGAGAAGAAATAGTTAGGAGGGCGGATGTTTTGAGGGATTTAGACGAGCAGATTTTAAATTTTGTCGTATGAGTTGGACGACGAGGCACTTAACTGTGAAGCTTTGTCAGGATCAAACTTTTCTGAGGAAATTGCAAAAGCCGTTAACTAAATTGACCAGGCTTTACGTGTTCACGACGACGATGTAAGCATTACTCGTCGGGCTTCATCTAGTTCTGAAGTCACATCTAGTTTCTATACATTGTTCAATGCGTAATTAAGTAGTTTCTCTACGAGCAAGCACCCTACGCAATATAACTAAATCCCCACACAAACATAGTTAGCCACGCGCACGGTAATTATCTACACTACGCAAGCATAATTAAAATCAGCTTCGATGGGAAGCTTTTTGGGAAGCTCCGTCTCCAGTAAATGAATTTACTTTACTCTATTCATACTCTATTCATACTTAATTCCTTTTCAATTCTAGTTTTACTTGTTATTTTTAAGTTTAATTGTTTGCATTTCTGGGGAAAATAAATCTTGTTGTTGTTGTTGTTGTTGTTGTTGTTGTTGGGAAGCTATCTCTTACGATATGGCGACCCAGTAATATTCGGGTTCTCAACCTCCTTCAGAACATCCTCCCCACACAATGAGACGCAAGGATCATTATTTTTCTCTACTGGGTTGGGTTATGGTCGATCGGACATATCTTCGTGATTGGTCGCACCAAATCTTTTCCACATGCTCGTAAGTTCACAGTTCGAATGTGCCCATCAGCTTTGGGGTAAGTTTCATTCACTCTTCCCATAGCCCATTCTCCTCTGGGTGTCTCAGTTGATACGGCCGGTGCGATCGTTCCCGCGCTAATGTCGTCAGTTTCCCGGTGCCACTTACTTCTTCCTGCAACGGTTGGGAGGCACTCTCTCATCCATCTTCGCCAGAAATGCCTTACTAATTCTTGAAGCCATGCGCACCTCTTTTGTGGATTGAAAGTCGTACTGTCCACGGGATGGCTGTCCTCCTACTTGTCCATGAAGCAGATGATTTGGTGTTATGGGAAGATCATCCTCAGCACTAGCTGATTGAAATGTCTGGCCTTGAGTTTGCTAGGCTTTCAGCACCAACAAATGCGGTATTGAGCTCTTCATTGGTAACATCTGCATTGCCTAGAATTGCGTATGTAGCACGCTTGGTGGACTTGATCATTCTCTCGTGCACGCCTCCAAAGTGGGGTGCATGGGTCGGAATAAAGTGTGACTTGATTGAACGATCCGCTCCATATTTTCGAATCTTTTGCTCGTCCATGGCGTCCAGAAGGTCTCTTAGTTCATTTGCTGCGCCTACAAAGTTGGTCTTATTATCAGACATAACTTCTAAAGGAGTGCAGCGTCTACATGTCATCCTATCATACAGAACGCATTTAGAAGCGAGTCCATGTCCAATCCGTAGGCTACGTCAAGATGCACGGCTCGAGCATCTAGACAAGTGAATAGGCAATGATAGCTTTTCGCTCTTGTCCGTCCCCGTCTTACATGGTAATGAATGGTCCAGCGAAATCTACTGCTGTCCTCGCAAATGCCCGCAGCGGAACCAGAAGCCGTATCTTAGGCAGTGGAGCCATATGTTGGGATGCTACTGACGTTTTGCGTCGCCTGCACGTGAAACATTGCCTTTCAACTTGTCGTAAGACTTCCCAACCATGAATGATCCAAAAGCGCTCGGAGATTGCTGCAAAACTTAAGTTGGTACCAGCTACGTGACCATTTCTTGAGCGATAGTCACCAATAATGAGCTTCCTCACCCAACCACTCTTCGGAAGAATTACGGGATACTTCGCATCGTAAGGCGGATAGTCGGCATAAGCAAAACGGCTGTTTGCTCGAATGAGTACGTCTTCATCCACAAATAGATTTAGGCAAGCTAGTTTGCTTTGCTGATGGACTTGTTTTTCGCACAGAAGTGTCTTGCATTCGGCAGCAAAATCTTAGTGTTGCGTCTCGCGAATAATTTCTGATTCCGCATCGGCCAATTCTGTATCACTCAGCTCTCCACTCTCTCTGCTGTTCGCCGGATTACGAGCGTTGCACACGAAGCGAGATACCCTAGCTTTGATTCGCCTCAGTTTGTTCCAAGGGGAGTATCGCCTTAGATTTTGACGATTTAATTGCTCATTCTACAGATCAGCATTTACAATAAACTGGCAAGTATCTGCTAAAGATTGGGCATCTGTCTTTGTTTTCCGGATTTCCTTTAGCGATCCAGGTGTCGTGATCAGATTTGACTTCGGCCTTTCTTCCCGAGGCTGCCTTATAAATGTTGGCCCTTCCCACTATTAGTTGCTTTCTCGCAGCTGACTGATCGTCATTCCCCGTGTTGCTTGGTCGGCCGGACTTAATTACGAGTTTACATGGTTCCAGTTTTCCAGGCATGTTCCCTTCTGGATGTTGGCGATACGATTTCCGATGAAGGTTTTTAAAGCTCTGCTCCTGTTTTTTAACCACCGGAGCACTGTCATACTCTCTGTCCATTAAAAACTTGCCTTTCGTTTTTGGAAGTGATAGTAGGTGCTAGCTTGTTTGCCAGATACATGCTGTGTCTGGCTCCGAGTAGCTCAAGCCGCGAGATGCTTACAGCATGCAATGGTGCAACCCTTGTTTTTGATGCTATCGTCCGCACGGAGACAGCGCCATTGTAGTCAAGAAGTTTCGCTTCGTAATTGCAGCATTCTGATAAGGCCCTTGTCTTTTAAAAGTGAATGCATCGTTCTTGACTACCAAAAGCACTACAAGAGTTTCCACTGATGGTAAACTCCCTACTTCAAGATCCCCTTCAGATACAAGGTCTGCTTTTGGTATGAGGCTGCGTACAACTGGCGATTTGGATAGCCATTTCCTTGCGTGCAGCTCCACCAACATCCAAAGCCTTGAGCGTTCTTGATAAAGTTGGATCCCCTCTTCTGTGGTCCTAGTAGAGTCCATGCTGTCGTCCATATACGTGGATTCCAAAACAGTTTCTGAAGCTCTCGGCAATTCTTTAGCTTTCATTTGTGCGTGGTGCCTAGTTACAAACCGCGCTTGAAATGGACAGGAGTTAACTCCAAAAACGCGACTATTGAACTGATATTCATCAGGTGGTCGCGTTTGATACCGTTCTCTCCAAAGAAAGCGATGATACACACGGTCTTCAGGAGCCAACGCAATTCTAAGATACATTTCAGCCACATCGCATACCGGAGCGATTGGAAATCGTCGGAAGCGCAGTAGGACGTAAACCAGGTCTCCCTGCAACTTAGCACCCGTATAAATAACATCGTTAAGTGAAACTTCATGCTTCTTCGCTGATGCATCAAAGACAAATCTTGTCTTTGTTGTCTCCTTCTCAGGCTTGGATACGGCAAAGTGCGGGAGATACCATGCGTCCATTGTTGCGTTTTCAGTTTCGTTGAATTTTGAAATGCAACCTTTCTTCTCATAGTCCTGGATGATAGCTGAGTAAGATTTTCCAAGGCTGTCATTCTTCTGCAGCCGTCGTTCCATGCTCAGCAGTTACCATTGTGCAACGTCATAGTTGTTTGGAACCTGGTACCTCGAGTTGACGTAATTTAACGACTGATCCACCACTTTTAGCGCCGTCTTTTCCTCCATGGTCATGCAATCGTCTGGCATGACGTCCGTTAATTCCTAGTTCTTCCAGAACTGCTTCAGCGTCTTGTTTAGTGGAGATAAATCGTCGACTAAGAATGCGCCACTGAAGTGCGACGATTCAAACCCATTCTGATTCTGGCCCAGTTTACCATCCAAACTGACCAGGTCACTTTACACTGGCATTGTTGTGATGGTCTTCACTAGTCCGTTCAGGCTACTAACTGTAACACAGTCTGCTGGTCCATGCAGCCAAGCTCAGCCGCGACATCGCTGTTGACATATGTCATTGTGCTAAGGTGATCAAGCAGCGCGCTAACTGTCTGTCTTTGATGGCCATTCTGCAGTATTACTGGAACAGTGCGCAAAGCAATAATGCACTTATATGCTGTCTCCACCGATGCTGTCTCCATCGTTAAACTTCGCTCATTTTTCCGGATAGCTTGCGTTTCTTGGCGGGACTTCCTCTCCAGAGTAATTGTAGTATCCGCTCTTTCAGGATGAAATGAAGATGGGGACCTAGGGCCTTTATCATCGTGCAGTAGGCGGTGATTTTGGTTGTAACCATCAACACCGCATACTCTTGTTCATTTGCGGTCAGTGCTCGGTGAGTCGTGTCCAAGCATCGAAAGCAGAGCCACTGCGCTCTGGCTATCTTCCATCGTTGTGCGACATCCATCCCCTTGAATTGTGGGCATAAGCATACTGGATGGCCAAAACCACAGACTTTGCAACAGCGCTTCAAGGGCTGCATAGCCTGATCGTCCCCAAACATCGCTTGTTGGTGTTCTCTACTGCATGTCCCTAAACCACGAATCGTCTCAGCTGCCACTATGAAGAACTTCGCTTCTCTATTGATCCACTCCCGAAGGGTTTCCAAGTTGTCCACCTTCTCATTCTCGTAAGTCCATCGTTGATAATCGGTAAGCATCGTCTCGTTCAGCTTGTTCTGCACCTTAATGAACAGCGATCCATTTCCCAATTCTTCATGTCCATCTGCCTCCTTCAGATTGATTACTAGTACGTGCAATAAGTCGGCCAGCCTTTCGACATCTCTGGCGTTACCCGGTCGGACGGGACGACATGGCTCCAGCTCCTCCAAATTGATGACAACTTGAAGGCGCACTCCTCCATACTTACGCTCCAGCCGTTCCTTAGCAGCATCATAAGCAGAAGCTGAATGTCCCAGATTTTCCACTTCCTTGCATGCTTTGCCTTCTAAGTAGTTGCGAAGTTGCAGTAGCTTACATTCCGGTGTTGCAGGCGCCTGATCAATGCAAGTCATAAACGCAGCCTTCCACCCACTGTATGAATGCTTGTCGCCAGAGAATGTCGGAATCGCCACACGTTCTTGCTGCCTCCACATATGTCGTCCCAACTCAGGGACGCGTGATCCATATTCCACTTCAACTTGGTCGGCTCGAGCGATAATGAGCGAATCAGGTTCAATCAAAGGTTGTTACGTCTCGCATTGTGTGATCGCGCATAGGTCGCTTATCCTGTGGACGAGATATTTCTCATCACCCGCGTCGACTTCAGTATTTGTGATGGATTCGCACTCGCCTTCAACAAGGTCTTGTCCTCCTCAATCTTCTTCAGCTCAGTTTCCAATAATCGCTCTTGATGTAGGTAACTGGTTTCCAATGTCTTTTGTTGTTCTTTGACAGCTTCACTCCGTAGACGCTGTTCCTCTCTCTGTTGCTCCAACTGCTTCTTCGTTGCTCTTGTCTCCTTAGCTCCCACAGATTTGTAGCTGTTCAGTTAGTCCCGGATTTCTCCAAGATATTTCTGCGCCTTTGATCAACGGTACAATAATCTTGGCTAATCTTGTCGATCTCTTCTGAGGTATGCTCAACTGCCTCGGAATTAGCGGCTTTCGCGCAGTATACACTCAAGACTTAACCGCACTCGCTCTTCAGCTTCTTCCAATTTTTCCCTGGCCTCGTCACTCTCCTCGAGTTGTGGGGCGTCGATTTCCAGTAGACGCGCAACTCGAAGCCAAGCTTTCGTTAAAGAAGCCTTCGCTGATGGCTTGCATCCGTTCGCTTGCACATGAACTTTGCTGCCAGTCACCCTACGCAATATAATTAAGTCCCCACACAAACATAGTTAGCTACGCACACGGTAATTATCTACACTACGCAAGCATAATTAAATTCAGTTTTGATGGGAAGCTGTGTCTTTCGATATGGTGACCCAGTCATTTTCGGGTTCTCAACTTCCTTCGAAACCGGTAGCATTGAAAGTACGGCAAAGTGACGGGCCGAGAGGGTAAAACGACCGAAAAATCGAGTAAACCAATTTCATTGATGACCCCCGCGAATATTAGTATGATTCGCGTGATTCGTATGACTCACTAATTCGCCATAATGATTCACTGAACGATATTGACAAGTTCAATTATTTGCAGAGTGTCGTTTCGGGTTTTGTTTTGAATGCAATAGCAGGCATGTCATTAACGAAAGAAAATTACTTAAATGCTGTGGAAGTTCTGGCCGACCACTTTGGGCAAAAACATGCCGTCATTTCTGCTCACATGGACGCACTAATGAAGATTCCTACGTAATTGATGGTGAAGGATTCGACCTTCGAAATTGAGACGTGTGTATGACCAGGTAGAGTCCAATTTAAGACGTTTGAAGTCGCTATCAATAAAATCGGACAGTTACGGGTATTTGTTGGTCCCGGTTATTTTGAATCATCTTCCAGACAAGATGCGCCCAATATTAAGTCGAAATTTTGATTCAAAGGCGGGCGTCTGGGAATTAGACGAACTATTGGCTGCATTTAAGGGGGACTTAGAAGCACGGAAAAGGGCTAGGCTAGGTTCGGCAAGTTTCAAAGCAAAGAGTGAAGCCGAATCGGAGAGGCCATCTGCTGCTGCGCTTTATACTGAGGCTGGTGATACTTCATGCACTTTTTGCACGGGCAAGCATGCGTTAGCCAACTGCAAAATAGTAACATAGCCAAAGGCGCAAGTTCAGCGAATGGGTAGATGCCTTACATACTTGAGAAGCGGCCATTTAGCTAGGCATTGCAAAAGCACCGGCGCACTTAAGGTGTCCATGCGGATTCAAACATCACCCTAGCTTATGTGAACGGAGGGATTTTTCCGGGGTTTATGTGAAGGGGAAGTCAGAAAAGCCTTCAGTAAGCCGAACGATGTTTGTTAATGCATCAACTTCCATATTGCTGCAGACAGCCAGAGCGGAAGTTGGTAAGCCGGGGAATGGAACGCGACTCAGAGTTAGGGTAATCCTGGATACGGGATCTCAGATTTTTTATATAACGTCATCTTTGTGTGAAAAGTTGAAGTTAAGGCCCGTTGGCGCTGAATACCTGGCAATAAACACCGTTGGCTAGGCCAACGAACCTCTACATAAATGCAATGTTGTTCAGCTTGAGATGAATGGGCTTGAGCGGAAAGGGGGTCTTTATTTTCGCTTGTTTTGTCCCCATGATTTGCCCTCCCCCGGGTCTCTTGCAAGTTGAATTCGTAAAGGAAATGTACCCTTATCGGTGGTCGCTTGAGCTCACCGATGAGCGTCATCCGGCCGACGGCGAAAATTCTGTTAGCATTGAAATTTTAATCATCAGGACTACTATTGGGCATTTGTCCATAATGAGATAATTATAGATAAATCGGGTCCTGTAGCAATGAAGTTTTTGTTTGGTTGGTTCTTATCCGGTCCAATTCAATCTCAGGGTGATCGTGCAGATGATCACTGCTCACAAGGCCTTCTAACAACTTCCTTTGAAAGTGAGCCCCAATCAGTAACAAGGCTGTGGGATTTGGAGACTTTACGTATCTGAACCGATGAGGAGAGTGTGGACGTGACCGCAGGTTCATGCAAATGGTTAGGTTTAAGGGGCCCAGGTACGAAGTAGAGCTGCCGTGGAAAGCAAACCATGACACGCTCGCTGACAATTATGAGCTCAGAAAAAAAAACGGTTGCGGTCACTCTTGGGGAAGCTGTGAAGAGAGCCGGATGTACTTGCTGACTATGGTGAGGTGATGAGTGAGAAGATCGATTGTGTACCGGGTGTTCGACCGTTCCAGGTTTTCGACTGTCCCAGGTCCTCGACCGTTGGCTACCAAGGAGTTTTAATTCACATACTCGATATGGTTGAGCAGTCGAGAGCGCCAGTAAAGAATCCTTGACATGCCTACGCATTCTTGCGCTCCTTAGTGGCAAGAGGAGATTTTGTGCCAGGGCGAAGTGAACGTACTAAACGGACAGCCATGTTTTCGAGGGAACACTTGGTACAAATGTGAAAACTTGCTGGACCGTTTTCAAGAAGCCCTGTGTCTTAGTGATTGGGGTTTCGCGAGACACGAGCCGGTGTTAACATTTAAGCTGTAGATTTTCGGCGATGACTTTTGTTAGGTTTCGTTAGCTAGCAGGTTAGTAGATGCTCCGATTTGGGATACATTAGTTTTCCTTGACTGTTGCATAAGTGATCGCAATTTTTTAGCAAACACAAGTTTTTTGAACTAGCTGCCGTAATTTCGTTTATTTTCAAGTAAGAGACCGTGCGCAAACGTGTGTTTCAGAACGCACTCCCCGGCGAATCCACGGACGTGAATTAAACTGGCATGAAATTTCACTGTTTTACTATAATCTTATCTGAAATCCAAACTTTACTTCACACATACGTCTGCACCGCAATATGCTCATTAACATATAACTACAGTACTACAGACTAATAGTAATGCTCGTATGGGGAGGAACCATGGGAGTGGAATGAACCTACCTAAGAACTAAAATGGATTAGCATCGAGTCAACATTCGAGCTAGGTTGTAAAGGCGTGTTTGCTTAGGTAAGGTAAAAGTTTTTGAAACAAATGTTTATCAGTTGGACACAGGGGTTTTAAATCTTTATGCATCATATAAATGCCTTAAAATAAGGAGTCCTCCCCTTAAAGTCATTTACATACGAGCTCTCCTAACTCCCATGAGCGAATCATTGCAATGAGATCAAAAGAGGACTTAAAGCAATGGGAACGTTCAAGCATAAATAAATATAAAATGGCAACAATGGCAAGTTATCCTTTATAATATGTGAGAAAAGGAGCGCAAAAATTGGTTGCATAAATTAAACTTTTGCTGTGGTCCTTGAAACGCAGCGATTTCTCACTCAGCAGCAAACTGCGATTTTCGTTGGGCGATGCTTATATCACTTCGTGAAAAAATAGGGTTGCGCCTACTCGGTGGATCGCCACTCTTTAATTGCCGAAGGCGAACCTGAGTGGCATGATTTGCCTCATGCAGCTCATAGACGAACGTGTTCAGGGCTGGATGGGGATGGCCGAAGTCGTGATTCAAACGAATGTGCCAGCTTTTGGCATGATTGGTTCTCCGGGGGCCTGGCTGTCGCAGCTCACTTTGCCATACAGTTTGGCGCACTGCCAACCAGTTTGGCGCACCCTCCAATCATTGCTGAAGTGGCTCCTTGTACCAATCTCGCCATAAAGCCACGTCTCTTAAAAATGGTTTGCGAAGCGACAAACCTTCCGATTCAAGAGCTGGTCCTCCGTTGGGGAATATTTATGAGCCACTGATGCCAAGCCATTGGCACTAAGTCTGGAGGCAACAGCACCAATGACTTCACCAGTTTTACCCATTGTTGGACGGCTTCGATATCCTCATAATCTTGGATAAATCCTTCACAGGCTCTTCGATAAAGAGCCTGTGCAATGTGAAATATGCAGCCACGACTTTCCACTGCCAAGATTGATCAGACAGTCTCGTGCGCTGCAATCTCAAAATCCAGGATAAACGTGTGCAATCTCCCGATGTTTCCATGCTGATTGACAATCTCATTTCTTATTGCTGTAAACAGTGCATCATAGGAGTGTCGCCCTTTATTTGGCAGAAGAGCGTGGCAAACACGGCACACCCTCTCCAATGCCAAACGCGTGTATTGTGTAGAGCTGTGTGAATTCCGCTGGAATCTTTTCAAAAGTCCAATCCCCGATCCAAAACTCAGATTAATGCAAAATTTCCAAGTCCAAGTCGGAAGAAAATATGACTACGTTGTTCTCACGCGTTATTCTCTTTTTTTGAACGATGTAACATTGTCCGTTACAGTTCTGGCTTTCACAAACAAGCATGGACTTTTTGTTACCTGGATCGTTAGTTCACTGGATGATTTAGTTTCTCCAAAATCTCCCACCATGCTTTTACTTTGCTGAACAAAACTCGCTATCCGCTCTATTCTAAAGACTTTGCTGCTTTTAAATGGCTTTTACGTTGCAAGTCCGTTTAAATACTGCTCTAAAGGTCATGCGCTTATCAGAACCTTTAATGGCGTGGTCTTATCCTTAGCAATAATTTTGCAATTTGAAAGTAACTCTAATGACTAAAGCAACATTAGAATGCTACTTAAGAATCACTTCTGAAATTTATACGTAAATCCAATTAGACAGCGACCGTGTGGGAAGGTTGGTTTCAAAACTTGCGGGTAGACTGTTTTCTTTCGTTTGGTCCTTATGGATCACGTGGAGTTTTGTTTTAAGATATTCATATCAATTAAGCGAGGTTGTCTAGAATTTCGCTAGGCTTTTTTAATTGGTTGAAGAAGTGGGACGGTTGAAGAAGTGGGACGATCGAAGACGTGGGACTCTACCAGCAGATCAGTTGCGGTGTTTTAGAGAGGGTGGCCGATCCCGATCCTGCAATAGGACCTGCTTATTATATGCCTCACCATGCAATTGTTCGCCGAGAGAAGGAAACGACAAAGGTGCGCATCGTCTACGATGCCAGTCGCGAACTCACGACAGAACTAAAATGCCACACTCGTGAAGCTGCCTACCAGAGACTTCCCTCCCAATCCCTTGCCAATGCTCTGAGTTCGCAGTGAAAGGTTTACACATAAGGACACCCAGGCACACCACCCAAAAAGTTCAGACAAGAAGAAAAGACGTGAAACTACGCACACCTGTCTTCCACCTCTTCCTTCTGTCTCTCAGCACGCTTAACCAACTCAAACAAAATTCTCCAACTAAAACACCAACCGTTCACAATACCTTACACAACACAATTAAAATATAAGCTAAACCAGTTTGTCCAGCGCTGCGTAGCGCTGCCGCCGTAGCATACAAGCTTTAATTGCATTATCCAACACTGCCACCCTGAAGCTTGCAGCTCCTTGATGTCAAGCTTCAGCATAGTGATGTAACTCTGTAAACTTCATCGATCTTCACGACAGATATCTTCTAAATATCCCAGCACCAGTATTGTACCAATCCCAGATTGATGACGACAAACTCCACGTACACGACGCTGACGACAAACTTCACGCACAACTCCGCACTGACAGCAACAGAGGAGTTCACGTTTTTACTACTGAAAACCAATTGCTCTGTCGCACGTTGATCAAGTTCGATCCATTTGGGTAGAATAAATAAGAAAACACCAAGCAGCATGCAGCATGTGTGACTTTCATGGCTGACTGCTTTACTATATAGCAGAGCGTTCCACATCAGGACGAATTTTAAATCACTTCAAGTTATAGTAGCGTCGCATAAAATCTGCAGTCTTCGTTGCTGCACGCTTCGATCGGACAGTCTCCTTGAATTCCGCCTTATCTGGAACACTATCAACACTCGATCTGCGACCTTCGACCTCTTCAGTTGCATCCTCTTGGCATTTCACAACGTTTGGAAAACCATCGTTGCTTAGTCTGCGAGCTCCGACCTCTTTTGTTGCTTGATTCTTCTCCTCCTGCCCGACCTACCCGAGAAGTGCACCCTTCGCTCCCTCTCTAGCACGCCCCCCACCGGTTTCGCCAGAGCACAAGGCAGGTTTCATTTCAAGGGGGTATAGTCTCTGGACAGGCCGCTCAACCAATGTGGACTTAGAACTGTCCGACACTCTAAACTTTACCCCTAACTGAACCCTGGCCCCACGCACTAATCCGTCTCCACTAACTATCAATTCCTCAACACGAGCTAAGGGCCATAAAAATCTCGGTTCTCGGTCCTCGACCAACACAACATCACCCACCTCAATACCAGAGCCTCCAGACTTCACCCGCTTCGACCAATGGCGCAATTCTAAAAGGTATTCACTTTTCCACCCCTTCTTCGCATGCTCCACT
>QQSS02193158.1:0-12917 GCA_003687565.2 Craspedacusta sowerbii
AGTAGCAGCAGCAGCAGCAGCAGCAGTAGTAGTAGTAGTAGTAGTAGTAGTAGTAGTAGTAGTAGTAGTAGTAGTAGCGCAGATAGTACTCTCTGGAAGAATTTTACAATCATGCTCAGAGACAAGCCGTAAGCGGTTTGTCCTGTCGAAATAAAATTATTTCTGCAGATCCAGTGTCAAGTTATCGCCATGACTCTAGGTCGAAAGGTAACGACGTAATGAATCACGTATCAGAATAGCCAGATAAACGTGGGTTTCTTCCGAATGACTCCGCCTGAATGACCTTGCCATTACGTCGTAAACTGAGTAGCAGTGGGATTAATTCACAGCCCACTAGTGAAGTAGTGTTAACACAGTTTTAACAAGTGAAAGAAGTCGTGAATAGCTCCGGGTGTTCAAGCCGATAGGACGGCGCCTTTTGCTAAGTTTAGAAGCTGGTCTGATCGCCAGGTTCAGTATCCCCAAACATTTAACAGTGCACCGGATTTCGGGCTGGCATCAAATGCTACATGCCCCACGTAGGCACACAGAAAGACAGAGAGAGAGAGAGAGAGGGGGGGGGAGAGAGAGAGAGAGAGAGAGAGAGAGAGAGAGAAAGAGCGATGCACAGAGAAATTCAGAGACAGAGAGCATGGTGAAACAAGGACATGGAGCTAAACTGAATACTTAGGCTTACGTTAGCATGTTATTATGTGAGTGCAGAAAACTTGATTGGATTGAATATTAGAGTAATAATATGTAACGTTAAGCGCGTGTAGTCAACATACCCATCAACACTTAAATAAATGCATGCACACCAATGCATTCGCATGCACATGCACTACACTCAGCACGCCCAAACACACAGAACTACTCATAAAAATAAAGACCTCCTGCATTCCCAAGCTTGGTTAGAACGTCTCACTTCTGCCACGTGAAACTTTAAATAATTCAGTTTGACGTGTCAGAGGTGCAACGTCAGGATTACTTCAGTGCAACAGAATCAGGTGCGACAATTTGCCGAGCTTTGGTCAAATTGAATTCAGTTAAGCTCGACGCGGCAAAAGTGCGACGTTCGAATCAATTCAGTTAAGTTAAGTTTCCTTCGAATATAATTCAATTAAATTCGACGTGGCAGAAGTGCAACGTCAGAATCACTCCAGTGCAACAGAATCAAGTGCGACATTAGCTCAATAAACTCTGCCGATCTTTGGTCGAATTTAATTCGGTTAATTTCGACGTAGCAGAAGCTCAAGGTGTAACCAAACATAATGCTTTAGCAGCCATAGCTGCTGGACTTAAATGAGTGTTGTGATAAGTATGATATCGCAAATTGCTGTTCTACCATGGTCTTGCGTGCTCATATACAGCTAGTCCCCTTCAAGCTTTGAAAAATGTATTGAATGCATAATAAATTTTAAGTAAGGAAATTCGTTCGATTATTAGATCAAGTGTTTGATTAGGCGAATTTATCTTGACTAAAATATTTAATGAGTTGGATTGCAGAATAAACCATACTCGCTACCCGACGGACTGACTTCTGCTGCTGATGATGAGTAGGTGTTTTGCTGTGCATTTTCTTCAGATAATCCGACTGTTGTTTTTGGAAAGAAGATGGACACCAAAATATCACGTGCATGATAACCTGCAAATCTATATAAGCAATTAACGGACAAAAAAATCACATTGCGAAGACCAGAAGGTCAGCAGCAGCACAATAAACGGCACAGGTGTTTCGACGATTAAGTTCAAACACCTCCTTTTAGATGGCTACTGCTGCAACTGGATAACCTCAACCAGCAGTGCTAAAATAGTTACCAAGAGACTGTTACTGGAAAGACAATCAAAAGGCCTCCAACGGGAATTTCACGTGGCATCTACGATTGGACTTCATTCTAATCAGATTACACGATATATCTTCTTTGTTTTAATTTAATGCTGAATATACTCACAAATTATCTGTACGTGCTCTATCTTTCCCCAGATAATTTATAAGTGCTCTATCTTTCGTCGCTTTTGCCAGCAAGGATTTGCAAGCAAGATTGGTGAATGGATGGATAGATAGACGGATGGATGGATGGATGGATTGATGACTGGATGGAGAGATAGATGGATGGATGGATGGATGAATGGACGGATGGATTGATTGTGAATTGTTCATTTATTGTTCCTCTTCCTGTAGGAGCAAGGAAGAATTTTTAACGTTTCTCTGATCCGCAAATATAAGTATTAAATGTTTTTACAGGTACGCGCAGGTAGGCATTCTTGTTTAAGTCATGAAAAGCAGTGCCGTATCCAAAGTTCAAATTCTTCTTTAAATATCAGCACTTGCGGCCGTTGATCTGCGAATCCCGAGCCTAAGATTTAAATTCTTTGAAACTATACAAGCTGCTCAAGTGATTTTAGTGAAGTCTCTTATGAATATTACTCATCGGATGTGATAAAATCTCACAAAACGATATTCGAGAGATTGCAAAAATCATGGATAATGAGGCATCATGTGTCATAGATAAAAAGGGGACATAATGAACCACCTAGAGACTGTGTAGTACCAAGCTGCCCTGGCATAACTCCTCTTTGTTTGCCTCGTGCTTTCATGGGAAGGCTTACACAGGTGTCCATGGAAATCATTTAGATGCACATTCTTGCTACCAACTCGAAAAACTCGAAATAAAATGAGTTTCTTCCCGTTTCCATGCGGGTGGGAGTCGACCCTGTTTTTCGTAGCGCTCCACGTTGCAATGTTTCCAGAACTCATGCCTCGTATTTATTCGCCCCATAAACTACACTTATTTGGGCAACCAAAAAAGGCATATGATTATTAACTAAACGGTTGGTTCGATTCAACGAAACGGTTGGTTGATTCGAAAATCGATTATTAACTAAACGTACATGGCTTAGTTGAAAATCAATTTTTCTATGGTCAAGCAAGCTTTAGATTGCTGCTCTGTAGAACGATCTTATGGGTCCATCTGTTTGACAGTTGAACCGAAAGACCAGGCATCAACAAAAGCGGGTACCAGCAACGGTTTTGTTAGAGAACACCGCATGCTCTTTCCAACTAACGAGCAGCATGAAAACCTTATGCGAACTTTCTTCTTTTAATGCTTGCGCTCGCCTGTTTAGATCCTAGTAAGAAATCACGGTCATTGGAGGCAGCGACATACCTTCTACGTGCCTGACCCACCGCCAAGCACGTTCTGTACCTTGAAGTAGTCCTCATCGTTTTATGGACTTAACAAGATGGTGTTGGTGGTTGGTATGCGTGGTATCGCAGCAGTACGCTTACGCTGTTGACAAACGTGACACTGGGAACTCGTCTGACCAGCGAGACATGCGGAATAGATCGCTAAGTCCGGAAGGAGGTAAAAATAGACCAAAGCTCGTTTTCTCATGTATATATATATGCGTATATATGTATATATGTATATATAAACTTATTTATTCATTAATGTATCTGTTTATTTATTTATTTATTTATTTATTTATTTATTTATTTATTTATTTATTTATTTATTTATTTATTTATTTATCTGTTGACTTGCTTGTCCTTTACTTACTTGGACGGCTTCTGTCATTTCCTTCTTTTATTGTAGCTGTGGCCATGAAGTGCAATTCTCTTAGATTCGCATCTGACCACGGTTTCTTGAACTCACCAAACTTCCCAGGCAGATATCCGGACAATTGCCAATGCACATGGACTATCGAAGTTCCCTCAGAGTTTACGGAAATTCGGCTTTCCTTCCAAAAGTTTAACGTTGAAAATCCGAAATGGGCACCTTTATGCCTAAAGGACTACGTGCAGATATTTCACTTTCCTCTCGGCCGACGAGAGCTCAAAAATACATTCTGTGGCAAGAAGATGGGCTTCGATGTGACGGTTAATGGAAACAAAGCCGAGGTCTTCTTCAGCTCAGACGCTTTCAAAACAAGGAAAGGCTTCAGGCTGCTTTGGACATCCGCATTAGGTATTTTCTTTTTTTGTTGTTGTTGCTGCTTTTTAACTTCTTTTGGGTTTGCTTTATTTCGTGCCAAGTCAATGTATGTTAAGCAAGTGAATACCAGTTACCTCAGATCTGCTCTGAGGAAAACAGGCTCATGCCAAAATGTACATATTGCAGAAAACATCAATACCAGCAGTGTTGGCTGTGCCGAGTGTAATTTCGGAAGCGGTTGCTTCTGCCCAGTTTTTCAATTTTACTCCGAGACGATCTCGTTTGCCACCCTCCAGGATGACCCTCCTGATTCAGCTAACAGCAAAGTGAAAACTGCCCGCAATGAGAATAATTGGTGTGCTATAAGGTTTAAGAAAAGGAATTGATAGTAGCTTGTCGAAAATCGTTAGAGCGCACCTTTCGTAAGAAATAAATAAACATAACTGGTTATTCGTTCGAAAGTACCCTCTACTCGCGATGATTGTGTTTGTAAACAAACCTGGACAACTTGAAACGCTAACGAAAGCCGGAGGTGTTGGCATTTATATTCATAATTCCTTCTCCAAGTCTACAAAAATACGCTATGATCTATGCTTTCAATCTGAGAATGAATCTGAAGCAGTCTTCATCGAAATAGAACAAAAGAATAGGAAAAATATCGTTTGCAGGTGTATCTGTAAACATCCTGATATGCATATACACGATTTTATGAACTCTTTTATACTAAAAACCTTAAACCTGCTAAGCAAGGAGAACAAATTTGTTATTCTCATGGTTGATTTTAATATTGACCTTTTAAATTATGACAATAATATCGAAACATGCGAATTTTATGACGCGATGAGTTATAATTTCTTCCAGCCACTAATTCTGCAACCTTCTCGTGTGACATTACGTTCCCGCACTCTTATTGACAATATTTTTTACTAATAATCTTAAATACAGCTCAATTAGTGGAAACATCACTAGTAAAATGTCAGTTCATTTTCGGCAATTCTCGATCTTTAGCGACGACAATTTAAAAAGGAGAAAAGCCCACCCTACCAAGTTCGGTCAATCATACAAAAACTTTAGAGAAGACGATTTCCTGGAAAAAAATTACTTGAGTCGATTGGGCATCTTTAACTGATCAACATGTTGATACTTCAATAAAAAAGCTTTCTAACAGCCATTACGGACATCCTTTATGTTATGGCTCCTGTACGTCGTCTTACTCGCAAAGAAGTAATGTTACGAGAGAAGCCTTGGATTACTCGGGGGTTGTTGGTGTCGATCAATAAAAGAGATTCTATCTACAATAAATTTTTGAAAGCGAAGAAACAAGACTTGAAAGAGAAAAAATTCCTGCTTTATAAAAATTATCGTAACCTTATTGTGGTCTTTATCAAAATTTCAAAGCAAAATGTATGTTACACCCAGCACAGTAACATCAAAAGGGTGCAGTTCCTTAAGACCTAACGACATCGCGACTGCATTCAACAAATACTTCTCTTCTGCTGCCAAGTCGCTTGATAGCAATATAGAAGCTGCAAAGTACGACTTTAAATATTACTTAAAGTCCAATGTCAGTCAGAGCATGCACATTTCCGACACGACTGCAACGGAAATATTTACGAGCATTGACCATCTTCAAATGTCTAAAGCGTCTGAACCTAATAGCATACCAACGCGACTGCTAAAAACAGCTAAAAATGTGATTGCGCAGCCTTTATCCTCTCTTATCAACCAGTCATTTGAACAAGCTTGCTTTCCAACGTGCCTAAAGATAGCGAAGTTTATCCCAGTTTATTAATCAGGTTTACCTGAATCTCTTTGCAATTACCGTCCTATTGCACTGATCTCCAACATAAGTAAAATATTTGAAAAAGTAATGCACGATCACTCGTACTCTTACTTAGAAAAATATAATCTAATATATGAGTTGCAGTATTGGTTTTCGTAAAGAGCATTCTACCAATCACGCTCTTGTTAGTCTTGTTGAGTTAATTAAGTCTAATCTAGACAAGAATAAGTTTGCATGCGGGGTATTCCTTGATTTGCGGAAGGCATTCGATATACGGTCAATCATAAAATATTACTAAAAAAAATTGAATACTACGGTATTCGAGCTCATGCAAATGATTGGTTTGCTTCAATTTTAACTGGCAATAGCAAAAGTGTGACGATTGACTCTGCTGACTCTGAGACCTATGACGCATATTATTGAGTTCCCCAAGGCTCCGTGCTAGGACCATTGCTCTTACTAATATACATCAATGACTAACGACATAGCCTATCGAATTCGACAACTCACGACTTCGCTGATGACACCAATGTCCTACTATGTCAATCGTCGTTAAAGGTAATCCGCAAGTCCTCAATTAAACACATAGAAAGTCTTTTTGACTGGCTATGTGCGAATCGGCTTACACTGAGTGCAAAAAAACTGACCTTGTGCTTTTCAAGCCACCAAGAAAAAAATCTGACTTCCGACTCACAATTGTCCTTGGAGGCTCAAAATTATTTTTGTCCCACCAGGTACAGTGTCTAGGGGTTTTGATTGACGAATCTTTGACTTGACGCCTTATATCGCAGAACTCTCTAAGAAACTGAGCAGAATAGCTGCAATATTATCAAGGGTACGCCTCTATGTACCGTTTAGCACCCTTAAAAGTCTTTACTACAGTCTATTTCAATGCCACCTGACATATGGGTGCCTCGTAAGGGGTTTTGCTAGTAAAGCCGTCCTACACAGACTATATCGTATACAAAAGCAGACGATAAGAATAATCACTTCCTCTGACTATCATGCTCCGACATCAAACCTATTTGCTGAGCAAACCTATAAGCTTGAGGGTCTTATAGAACTACACAGATGTCTGTTCATGTACGATTGAAAAAAATGGTGACTTACCGATTTGTCTGAAATCTATCTTCTCTGTGCGCTCACATTCTAGAAGCACAAGAACTGACGGACGTAGAATGCTCTATATGCCCAGAACAAGAACCCTGATTTACGGTGATCGATCATTAAATGTCACTGGTCCACAAACTCTGAATACGTTGATTGACTTGGAGATAAACATCGGTACTAGCGAAGTAGTATTCAAACGCCAATTATATACTCTCCGTACTTCGAAGTATTAGGGGACGATTACATACAGATGCATTCTTAAAGTTATTCCTGCCTGATAAAGAGGCAATTTATACAGTATTTTCTTTGAGAAACCTCTTGACCCACATTTGTCATAACCTATAACCGATACTCTTGAACGCGGTTGTCCTCAAAGTTTTTAATTTTTATTGAAATTTGAATACGCATGCTTTTCTCAGGAAGTATTCAGTTCTGATTAGCTTTGCTAAGAAGAGCCTTCCTTCCCATTATGTGACGTGTTTTCATAAGTTTCTTGTAAATTTTGTGTACACACTTTTGGGAAATAAGATTGTTGTTGGTGGTGTTGTTGTTGTTGTTGTTGTTGTTGTTTTTGTTGTTGTTGTTGGTTTGCCTCGTGCGGAGGAGATTGATTCCCATACGGAGGAACGAGGAACCTGATCCCGCGTTTACTTAACACTTTTGCACCGTAGTTGGGTATTGTTACTTTGAAAAGTAACTTCCGTGATGCATTAATCCTTAACATGGTTTGAAAAGGAAGTTCCGTTAATCCTTGTTCCGTTACTTTTCTTAGCCCGACAGTTTTGCATCCGTTAAAAAATCAAAAAAGCAAAATAGACTGTGAAGAGCTTTAAAGCGATTAAGTCCTTTAAATCTTTAGCTAATTCGTTAGTCTGTTAATTTTAAATTTTTGACACTGACTTGTTAAATTCGTTACACCAGCTTTTGTGAGTGCGCTAAGCTGCGAGCATTTTCTGATGACTTTAAGTGCCCAGACGCTATCTTTTTTGACCAAATAAGCAACAACTACCCTTCTCAAGATTTATTATTCCACATGAAAAAAAAAGGCAAGAAGAATCTTGTTACAACGCAAAAGCCATTTCAAGTTTCTTTTTAGAGTACGCAGTTTATATATATATATATATATGTGCAATACATACATTCCTACTTTGTTTAGGTGACGGTGGTAAAATTACTGGATCACAGGGATTGATGAAGCTTTCCCCATGGAACCCGCTAAAAAACAGTCGAAACTTCTTTGCAGAGTGGCGAATTATTGCACCATCAACGACGTCGTGGATCGAATTGAAGATCCGTTCACTTAACTTTGACCTGGACCTTGTCAGTTGCGAGTAAGGAAGGACGATTTTCCATTAAATAGGCTCGTCTTTAGAAGGTAATTGTTCATTGGCACCAAGGCTTAAAATGTGCATCAAGGCATAGCGAGGGCAGACATGGGGTCAATCTCTGTCGCTGATATTAGCGCACTATGCGTAATGCAGCTTATGTTGCCTCGCAATACCCAAGCAAAGGCATATGTAAAACGAAGACCGCTAACTAAGCGCCAAGTTTCTGTGCGGTTATCATTAAAATTTGATTCTGTCCAAGATGAATAAATAAATGAACAAATTCAAGTTTGATGTGCGTTCACTTCCTCTTTTTCAACATTTCCTGATTACTAGATGCTGATAAATGTTCACCGATGCAGATAATTATGTTGTGGCTAAATTGCAAGTTGCATTTTGTAATAGAACGATGGTGCCACGTGGCCAAGACGGATACGCAAGACACGATAATAGAAAACAATATTTACATTGCCATTTACTGATTACTCTATCGATTTTCCAGCGGCCTCTACGAGAGGACTGACCTTGTCAAGTATGGCCAATCTTTACTTCAAGCACTGCGAGATCGCAAGCAAAATCTTAAACTTGTAATACTAATAGGAATACTGAACGTTCAAGCTTTAGATTTTTAAGTTCATAGTGACCATAGCTGTGCCGCTAACGTGTTTTTTTTTTCCATGGAGTGCCTGATCGGTCACTGGCAAAACTTATTCGTCCATTTGCATGCTTTTTCCCAACTCCCACAGAGTCCCTCAGAGCCATTTTCCTGTTTGCTGAGCTACCTGGCGCGAACCGTCTGGCCTTTGGCGAGAATTGTTGGTTAATGTTTGTTAAAGGGATGATAGATTTTGCATTTATAACCTGTTTGTGTATGTTGTTCATCAGATAGGGCACCACATGTATTAAGCCACCTTGTAATATATGCCAAAAGGCGTCTTCCAGTATCAAACGATTCCGTTTCAATTTCATTATAGGAAAGCGTTCATAGCTATAGTTGACGGAGCTGACATGGAAATTGCCAAGTACTGTTCTCCGCGTATTCCCACAACAGTGCGAATACCTGGCTTCCACGCAAGAGTACTGTACAAAGTGCACAAGCGAAGCGAGAATCAGTCTTTTGAAGCTTCGTGGAACTTCGTAGAGGTCAGCGAGCCTGGTGAGTCACAAAATCTGTTCCTGCTTATCATTATTAATTTAGAAAAGAAACACCGTGCTCCAGAACATATCTCCCGGATTCTACCTATGTCAAAGATTTCTAAGTACCGGATGATAAATGTTAATTAGCTCTCGGCCATTGGGTACTATTATTGAAGGGTCCAAGCGTAACATGCCTGGCGTACTTTAGAGCTTGACTGTGGGTGGTCGACTACCGAGGCACTACATCACCGAAGTCGTCGAGTAGTGGGCGGTTCGGCCACGGATGCAGGGGTAGCGCCATGGATGGTCCAGGTGAGAAAGAACACTTCACTATGCTGAAATGCCCATTTAGGCGTGCAAAGGCAAATAGCCTAAAACTCGAAACGCAGTTAAAGTCATGCTAAATTACAAAGCTTTCATTCTACCATATCGAATCTTCCAATTGAGTAAGTTATATATATATATATTTATATGTACTATATATATATATATATATATATATGTACTATATTATATATATATATATATATGTACATAATATCTGCTTTAGGTTAACACACATTTCCTTGGAAACAGCCTTCGAGTTGCAGTATCAAAGTGTGGAGGAGTTCTAATAAATCGGAAGCACATTTTAACTGCTGCACACTGCATCACTAAGTCCACGCCAGTCATTCGACACGAAGTGATTATTAGACATGTCACCACTCACTTAAAAAGCACGTTTCAACTGATTAAAATACCCGCTATTGATGACTTCGTCATCATCCATCCGGAATATAAGTTACGAGGAAACCGTGGTCGACCGATGAACGACATAGGCTTGCTTCGGCTGCCGTCAAAACTAGACTACGACGCCTACGTTCAGCCGATATGTTTACCTGGTCGTCACGTGAACAGCCTTGAGCGAGAATCCAGTCACGCTCAGAAATGCACGTTCACTGGCTTCGGAATGGGAAGCATGGGATCTTCGGGAGCTACGCGCTTTAACACGATTCCCGCTCAAGTTTGGGGCCATTGCGACGGTGCTGATTCGGTAGTGTGTGTTATGTACGGCGGCCGAGGAAGCGGCGCTTGCAAAGGCGACTCTGGGTCACCTGTGATTTGCGAACACGATGACGGGAGAAAGTACGTTGCTGGGATACTGTCATACGGTGGTCTAACTTGTCCATCCGTGGTTGATGGGTTCACGGACATTAACTATTACATCCCTTGGGTAGAGAGCATAGTCATGACAAGCACCGCTAATCCTAGCGAACCTCAAAACGAGTCTAATCAAGTCGCGGATTAATTCTCCTAGCGGTTTCGACTAGTAGGACCCACATGAACCTGCTATCATCAACCTTGTTCGGGTCAACTTCGTTTCCAGGACAAGGGTACGTCTTGCGACAGGATCAAGGCATAAATAAGCAACTTGAATCATGGACGCAAGGATCAAGGTTCTTATGAAAGAGCTTCAGTAGCTTCCAAAATGAAGGATCTGAAGTCGGACGAATAAGAAACAAGTATGCCCGCTCATGGATTGTTGTCAATATATACTCTGATGGTAATCTTAGAAAGAAACATATGCGTTTTTATTTGATTTGTTGATGGGAAATTATTTACTCCTTCAGAGCAGCCTTACTTGCAAAGTTCCTCGACAACATTCTGAAAAATGAAGGGCTCCCGCGAATTTGCGTTGAAACTGAGAGAAAGCCTTGTTGCTTTGATAATTTATTGTATTTATTGTGATGCCTTGAAGTGATATTGAAGGTTGACAAAAGACTGTAACCACAACCATGGTTAGAATTTATGATGCTTTCCTCGCTCATCGCTCAAAACTGGAGACCATCACGCACGCACCGTTTCAAACTATGGAGCTTTCCAAACGCATCGTTTTAATTTATGGAGCTTGCCACACCCATCGTTTTAATTTGTATGGCTTTGGACATCTGATTCAAATTATGGAGCTCTCCGCATCAGTTTTTGTATTAAAAAGAGGAATCCCTCAACAAACGTCTTAACTCTGGTGAACTTCGATTGCCGGCAATTTTCGCATTTGTCCCCTTACAAATACCTCTGACAAAGGTTAACGGAAACCTGGCTGAGGCATCGCTTTTTAATTCCCTTCAAAAACTTTTTTCGACTGTTTAGAACTGCATAGTTAGCGAAATCCAAGGTATTAGACCGGTGATATTACAACAGGCTGAAGGAAATGCGTGTCGATGGGAACAGAGTGGTCCAACTCGGATTGCCCACTGTGATAAAGTGATTTTTGCTGCTGTTAAAGCTTTCCGAGGTGTAGTCGTGAGTTCAGGAAAGCACTTCATAATAAGCCTAAGTATCGAACAGAGATTGACAGCAACATTTTAAACTCGTCAGTGTGATCGCTGCAAGTCTAAATTAAGTGGCCTTTCTACGAACTGAAGGGAAACCCAATTGCCTAAGGCCAGTCCAGGAAATTTGCAAGTTTTTAAATAAAGATTCTGGGGCAACCATTACAAATCAATGATTTTAAAAGAAAGGCTAGAGAGGACGGAGTAGGGAAGACACTGGTTTCCTATGATGAACGAGAGAGCTCGCTAGACAGTTTCGAAAGCTGTCTATATACACTATGTACGGGAATCGACTGAAGACGTAATTCTTGGGACCCCGTAGTATAAATACCAGTCGCAGTTGGATTGTCTCAATCAATGGACGCTTAATACGCAAGTATAAGAAGAACGAGACGCTGGTTACGATGGCGTAACGCTCTGTTTTGTCTCGGAGAAGATGGTGACGCATGGCAAGTTGCGATGTTACGCTTGTCGTAACGTGTTTACTTGAATTAACAAGAAGGAAGCTAGCTTTCTGAAAACTATTCGAAAAAAAATTAAAGATGAGAGGATGCCGGCGTCGTCTGCAAAATGAAGGCCACGCAAGATGCGACACAATTAGAGCAATAAAATTAGAGCAATAGAATTTTCATTAAAGGAAATACCAGCACACATTATGCAATCGGTGACAATGTTTAACACACAGATACTTTATTGCAGATAATAGGTCAAATTTTCACATATTCAATCATCCATTAATCACCTCGACTGAACAGCATTAATAGTCATTATATACTCATAAGAGCAAAACCATACCAAAAAGCACAGTAAGATGAACATATAAGACATGGGATATTTTTTCACCCCTCGCTAAACGTAAAATAAATCTGGCATTCCCAATGCCCAAAATTCCTGCATGCTCAGGACAATGTCCAAAACACCGGCTACCGAAGCTAGACTTAAAAATTTCAGGCGCAAGCGTCAAACACTCTCATCCGAGGAAGGAGCGTTTCATGCTAAGCGCCCATGAGCCAGTCATACCAGTGGCAGGCAAGAAGAGTTTTCAATACTTACTTCCGGAAAATATGATGTACCAAACACATTTTTATAAGACAAAAAATATATATAAGGACATGTACCACAATTTATCGCAAATTAGTCAGATACCCATAACCAGCTTGGTATTTACTCATTAAGTAGATGCAAAGTAATACAATATATATAATATAATATAACATAATATAATGTTATATAATATAACATAATATAATATAGTATAATATATGATATAATATAATATAATATAATATAATATAATATAATATAATATAATATAATATAATATAATATAATATAA
>QQSS02193169.1:0-12916 GCA_003687565.2 Craspedacusta sowerbii
CTGCTCATTGCTATGTCACAAATCGTTACTTATTTTACTTGCAGTTTTAATAAATATGCGTCCACAATCTATTTAGGCAGTCTGTGAACAACTCGGCAACAACACAATGGAGACCACAGGTCTTCATTTCGTCTTATCTATGTCACACACCGCATTGACTCACTTCACAACGTTTGATGTCGTCGGGAATTGTAGTGGTCTCGGAAGTTGCGGAGCAGTCGCTTGTAGTTGCTTGTAGTAGTCGCTTAAAGTATCTTTGCTGTCGTCTCGTTAGTTTTCGCTAGTTGTGGACGCTCTCGTTGATGTTATAATGGCCACTGTAGTAGTGGATGCCTTGTTTGTTGTCGAATTAGCGTGAGACCTATCGGGCATACTTGCTAACTATTCCCGATCGTAGGTCGTTTCCATTAAGTGATCGATTAGTTCGACCGTTTCCTCTGCAAACGTATCCATCACTACCTCTTCTAGTAGAGCCAGCATCTGCTATTCTAATTCAGTCAGTTGTTCGCGTTTGCGATCTAGTTGAAAGATGAGATTCTTTATGTGTGTAAACGAAATAGAATGTAATTCATTCGTCTCCAGGAGTCTGCTTGCACTTAATGATATTTCCTTGACTTTCCTTGACTACGTTTAATGAGTGAGATCGATATTTCATGGCTGGTCACGGAATCGAAATGCTGAGAAAGCAGCTGTAGAAACGAAAAAGGCCACCGTTCTCGAATCGATTCTTGTTGTAGATTGTTGTAGTCGGATTTTTACGAATTTTAGACGCTCAATTATACAAAAAATCTGGACCGTAATTAACATACTAGTAAAAGAGATAACTGCTCGTAAAATAGGAATGAGTAAAGATAGGACTAACGATCAAGCGACGCCGATGTGATGCAAGCATGTAAAGTTACTACAACTCACGACACAAACTCGTTTAAAGACTGCCATTAAATACTAGCATCCTAACCGCCCATCATTAACCGTGCTCTACTAATCTTCAACATAGTCGACAGTAGATTTGATGGAAACATCCAGGGTAAGCCAGAAAGTTCGTATTTGCTAACGCATTGAGCATGGCTTCAAATTTGCGCCGTTGCGAAAACCAAGCCTGTACGCTTTCGCTCTAAGCAAACGTTTTTGAGTAGGACTTTGCCCTGTCTTATGGTGCGCTATGACAACGCGTATGTCATTCTCTGTAAACCGTGCCACTTAACATCTAAACTTAAAAATGTGGAGTGAAGGCAGTTACGCGTTCTTGCTGATTTATTTGTTGTAGACAGTTTACGAGGTATTTTAATTTTATTTTGTTTGTTATGAGTATCGTTGGCGAATGTGACGAATAAAAAAAAAAGCTGTAAAAGATTTGAAGATGGGCTTTTTTTTCGGGGTCTTCATGTGTACACGATGTGGTAACACTTCTAAGTCCATGCTAGAACTTGGAATATGAAGGAAAGATGAAGGCTATTCCGACTTGGGTCTCATTTGTTTTCGTTTTTTTTTGTCCTTTGAATTTCCTTGACAGTTTGTGACAAAGTGACCCATAAGCAACAACCACGGTTCCATTTCTGTAGATTTTTTATTGCTGACTTTTTAGAATGGTCTGCGGTAAAGCAAAGAATGCAGAAGAGTGGCGTGGAGTGGGTGGAAAGGCAAGTGGTGACCGATCCTGGTGGTAGACACCAACGTAATGTCGAGCTGGAAGTTCGAGTCGATCCCGTACTTGTGGAGAATCCCGAAAAAGATGTCACTCGAGTTGAAGGAAAATCTGAGCATGAAATCATTCAGATGTCTGAATTTAAAAGCCGACGCATCGTTGCTTATAAAGATATTATTAGTACTGAAACGCAAGTGACGTTTGTGCGTGCTGTTGGAGGTGGTGGAAAATCTGTTCTTTCAATCACGCTCTACCATTTATGGTGTAAGGGTGAGATATTGCAGGACTTTGATTTCGTCATCCTTCTTCAGGCCCGTGAATTAAATGCACTTGATATATCTTCTGATTCACAGATCATAGCTGATGATTTGCTTCGAACCAATCCAGCCTTCGATAAATGCAATGTGCGTTTAGAAGACCTGCTGGTATGCGAGAAGCGTATTCTTTTTATAGTCGATGGCTTCGATGAATTAGTGGTTCAAGATGAATTAGTTACGAAAGTGACTCCTTCAAGGTGGAAGAAGAAGCCGACGCTGCTTGGCAAGGGTCTTGGTTCTCTTGTTGATGCCGTTATTAAAAACAAAGAGTGCTCTATTTTATTCCTGGGCCGCCACGCAGCTTGCATGAAGTTGGAGACGGCATGGCAAGCACGAAAAATCCGCACACGCCTGGTTGACATGGCCGGTTATTCGCGCGAGAAAATCATGGAGTATGTTTCAAAGTTTGCTGAAGGAAATCGTGACGTAGAATCACGGTTGGTGATGTTCTTGCAGTCATCTCTGAGTCTTTTGAGTTTGGTTAGCATCCCGTTGTATCTCTGGGTGTTTTGTTCAGTTTATTCGGAATCGAAGAGCGAAATTTGTCCGAAAACAGAAACTGAACTGCTGATTTATATGATGCTTTGCTTTTTTAAGTGGCACGCCAGAGTGAATGAAGAGGGTGATGACTTGAGTCAATTGGAATATTTTGAACTACTGAAGAGGCCTGAGCTTGTCAAGTTGGTATCAACATTGAGCAAGGTGGCCTACGATCACCTGAGTAAAAATGAACTGATTTTCGTTGTTGATGATCCATCGAAGTTACTTTCGTCTGGTATGGACAGAAGCGGACTGCTTATTGCTGCAAAGACGTCTCTTGGATGGCGATGTCAGTTCAAGCATAAGACCCTACACGAGCTGCTTGCCGCAGTCTACATAGCAAGCGGGGGGATTCAGAAAGCAGACATTTTATCCAATAAATTTTTAGTACCGTGCCTTCCTTTCGTGTGTGCTTTTAAGGGTGCCGTGGTGGAAAATTCCAAGTCGCCACCACTTGTGCAGAGCTTCGTTAAGATGATGTTGCCGACGTGCAAAGAAAGCCATGAGCTTGACGGCCTACTTCAAATGATTTACTTGAAATCGCTTACACGAAGATCATATATTCGTCCCGAGATGATGTTTTTCTTTAAATGCTACAAGGAATATCATAATTTTGTTAATCTTGAGCCATGCATTCGGGATCTTCGTTGCGATGGGGAATTGTCGTCCAGGGACGACGAGTTAGTGAAGTACTTCTTACAAGATTTCTCCGGCGTTGGCATCGTTCGGGCGATGCGTATCGGACTAGGTAAGTTTCTGAAAACCTTATCTATTGTTTACGAGATCATGTTTTGCGCTCCTTACAGGATTGTATCAATGCCGTAACTTTATTGTAAACAAAACATGAACTTCCCTTTTTAATTATCTATAATTGTATGGCCCTTGATTGAGCGGACAGCTGCATCTTTTCCCCACAATAGTTGCGGTCGAACCAATCAGCGGTTGTCTCTTTTTCGATTAAGCGTTTCGACTAGACAGGACTGGAGCTTCAGTTCAAGGTGCCTGACCATCTTTTACGGTGGCATCTCTTGCTCGGTATCTGTAGCAGGTGAAGTATGTTCTGAATGAAAGCGTATTGGTTTTGGGATCAACTTGTTACAGGATGCTGATGAGGTTATCAACTTGAGTTCATGAATTTAGTCTATCAACTCATGTGCTGAAAGTTGATAAGTTCGCCTGTGCGAGAGCTTAGTCGTGGTAAAATGAACCAGTTGGCAGTGAGAGAGATAAGTATAAATGACTAAGGCCATCTCACAAGTGAAAGAAACATGCAGTCATCGTTGCAGTACAATCTGTTATTCATATATTAAGTACTATTATAGGTGATACTATCGTTTGGTATCTTCAGAGCCGTGTAGATAAATCTCATGCAGAATATTTCTAGCATGATTTAATTCAGACGAAGAACATCTACCAATCTTAATGCATGCACTAAATTCATGACGATCAAGTTCATATGCAGTAAGTCCCGTAAAGGGTCATGTCGGCTTTGCTTTATTTATGGCAAGACCTTACATAAGTAGAATTCCTGATTGCCATGTGACAATACGAGGCACAGACCTTAAGTTTATAATCACTCTTTTTTGTGTTGTCTAATGCCTATTTCATCAAATTCGCCATGGCGATCAGAATTCGTAACTTATGAAAATCTTGTGCCCCCATCCAAGCCAACCTACAGTATAAAACAATAAAATTACAAACAAAACCAGGCATTCCAGTCATCCATCTTGGAAGAAAAGTATTTTCCCGTCTCATTACGAAGGGGGGGGGGTTCACCCTTGTCCAAAGGGTTTTGCTGTTGCTGGCTTTCTTGTCTAATTATCGCAAGCTATGCAGCAGCACAACCAAAGCTATGTTGTTGTTGTTGTTGTTGTTGTTGTAAAAAATTGTAGCTTTGCAGCATGCGATACTTCGCAAGGTGCAAGTAATTTTATTGCAAGCATGCATTATTCATTAACCAAATGAACGAAAAGCATGATTTCATATAAATTTTAAATAGATTGTTGATATGACGTTCATAGGTTGCAAACTTGATGCTTAGAATAGGTCTTGCGAACATCATGTTCTCTCTTATCTGTCTGCGTAGATCTACATCTACAGCAAGTGTATTTATGAAAAATGCCAGCTTTGTGAGGGCAATTTATCCTGACACTTGAGTTCGCACTTTTAAACATGGCGATACTTAATTGAGATTTACTGGTTCTAATATCCTAAATCGTTTCATCAATGCACAAGACGAGCTTGAGCTCAGCAAGGTGCATTTCAAAAGAAAGCGATGTGCATTTGCTATTGCTTCATGCGCAGAAAACATCTTTGTTGTAAACACAAATTTTGCTTATCGAGTGAGCATAATTCCAATCGATAACCTAGTGTCTGCTTGACCGGCTTTAGGCAAGTATTTACGAAACATGTTCTAGCGCTATTTTTGTAATATGCACGCTTACGTCATGGACAAGTTAAGCATGCTTCACATGAAGTATGAGGAGGCTCTTTACTATTGATTAGCTCTTGCTCTGAAGAGCCCTTCTGTCCTTAGGCGACCGTTTTATAAATTAATTTCTAAGCGTTTTTGGAGTTCTAATTAATTAAATTAATTCTTGATTCTGTATAAGATTCTGTGATCTCTGGTAAATGGGTCATTGGTGAGATCATGTGACTGATTGTACCAAGCCTGCATTAACTTAAATGGAGCACCAACGAACAGGTCGGTACCTCGTTAGGCAGATTGGTGTTGGACTACCACCGCTATGTGCAGCTGGCATTAGAATTCATAGACTAAAGTTGAAGATCCAAAACGAAGCTGTCTGCCTATTGTGTTGTTACCACGCGGTGATTGGTTGGGTCGCAACTATTGTGGGTAATTGTCGCGAGCGGGCCGGGAAACCGGCCGTCTGTGATCGCTGTAAGTAGCTATAAAAATGCTGTAAATTGCGGCATGCTCTTTAAGAAAATATCTTAGCGAAATCCGACTTCTCGGTTGAGGTTTAGCGGAACTTTGACTATTTGTAGGTGGCATGTTCAGCACAATGGCATTTAACCGTTTTTCTCCCGAAGTGAACCTTGTTCATTGCCTATTTGACGAGAGCTTGGAGAGCTGTATTTCACATTAGAAGGTTTTGTCATGAAAGTCCAAGAACCTTTATACGTTCTAAACAAAAAGTCTATTATCTTTTTTTAAAAAGAGGCACAAAGTTAATGTGGAAAATTTGAGCCGTCCATAAAATTAATTAACTGATTTAATATTACCCTTTTTACAGGAGATCCAACGAGTTGTTGGTACAAGATAACGACTTTACATTGGTTATTGAAACAATCTGCTACCGTCTCACTTGCGTTCTTTAGATAGTAGGATTGGCGACATTGACGAATGGTTGAAGCTGTGTAAAGCGCTGATCGGTGTGACAGTTGCTCCTCACAGGCGATTAGTCAAACTGTCGTTTGTCTTTAACGATGACTCTGGGATTAGTGCAGAAATTGTTAAATCAGTCGCCGAAATGGGATGTCACTTCGAAGGCTGCATCATCTCTGAATTTGACATGCAACCTCTGCGGGCCCTGGTTGAAATATTTGGGGTGCTATGTCCATGTCCTAGTTTGGATGTCCCTGTTAGGAAGGAAGAGGTTGCTTGCAAATCTCGTGATCAGCGCCAGCCGAGAATAAGTGCCGACACTGTAGATAAGCTTCTCTGTATGGAGTTTTGCAAGCCTCCCGACCAGTCCAAACTGCGTCTTCTTACGTGTGCTCTGGGTACCGTTCACGTGCAGGTCCTTCTTGATAAAGTCGATCTTTTGAAGGAACTGGGCCTTGCGAACGAATCGAGATATTCCGTTCCGTTTTTGAGTTCATCGCAGCCTCAACCTTATTCGATGTATGATCAGTTGAGAAGATTTTTCAAGACTGCAACGCGTTTGGAAGATAAATTAATCTTCTGTAGGTTCTCGCCTGTGGATGTCAAGGGTGATGTTGACACGGTTTGTGGAGCAGTCGCAAGAGGATTCGAGCTTCTTCCTGATCCTTACCAGTCAACTCACAATCATCTCGTCCTCGTCCTTCCAACGAGTGGCTTTCTAGATATTGTCCGTGCTCTGAGAAGCCCGATCAGCCAGGACTTGGTTTCGCAATTAGGCGACATCACGCGCTTAGCATTGGCCAAGGACAACCTGTTCCTGTCAGCATGGATAATGCTCTATGCCAGATTTCTGTGTGAGGCAAAATTTGCGATGAACTTGGCTCTCTTGGAGTTATCCGTTGTCGCTAATTTGTCTCATGATCATGTAGGAGGGTACGCCATTCATGGTAGGTTGTCTGGTGATGAAGGGAAATTCATTAGTGCGTATCTAACGCGCCACAAGCAGCGCATATTAGAAGAAGATCCACTGATGGCTGATGTTCTGTTTCCAGAATCAGGTGTCACTGACATGTTTTTGCTCGACATCAGGACTCTTTCGACGGTTATATTAGCCTGCACAGATTGGAAACGAAGTGATACATTGAGTTTTCATCTTGACGAATTTGTATTACCTAAAGCTGCTACCATCGGAGACCGTGTTTATCTCCTGAGATGCTGGATGAACGAAATCGTTCGATTCGGACCAACAGAAAGTTTTTACTTGAAATTTGATAAATTTTCAAGTGCTTTCGATTCGATCTTACTTGCCATTAGGCCACGGTGGTTCTTCAAGGACCATCAACGTCAGTCAATAGAGTTTTATTCCCTTCCGAAGGACTTAGATTTGCCGGCGACAAGTCATCTACGATCAATTTTGATAGCAAGTACTTTCATGCATGGTTAGTCGATGGACAAGCAGGTAATCTATCTGTAAGAAAGCTACGGAAAATTTTTACTTGAAATTTGATAATTTTGCGAGAGCATTAGATGCGATCTTACTAGGCATATGGCCACTTTCCTTCAATTGAGTTTTTTTCCCTTTCGAAGAACTGAAATTTGCCGGCGATGAGTCATCTATGATGATTTTGGTAGCAAGTACTCTCATGCGTGCTTGTTGGATGGACAAGCAGGTAATCTATCTGTAAGACAGCTAAGGAGGTAGCACTGCATTTTTCATGCCTGCTCGCAGTGCAAGCATCGTGCTGTTTTATAGGACTATACGTCGTGTTAATAGCGATGAATTTGTCCTACAATTAACAAACCTCTTGCCAGCACACTTAAAAAAACGGTCTTCCCCCTTTATCCTTGCTCCTTTGAAAATCATAGACCCCCCCCCCCCCCCCCCTGTCTCTCCTCTTCATGAACGATTAGCTCGACTTTACATCAGCAAGCGTCGTTTCCTGCCCGAAATGATTGAGCTGCGCTCAACTGAATAGCTTTTCAACTTGGAAGATCTCGTAACCTTCATAATTTGTTATTCTTCGTCTTGAGAGCTTGATAGCTTGATGTTAAGAATAATTCAGATACGTCTATTGTAAAACGGCAGACCTGTTCGGAGTTTCGGCCCACGATTTTGCGTGTTTATATTGCGATGCGGACTAGAATGGCAGTCCGTCGAGTACACTCTGGCATCGTTATAGGAGGGACAAGATGTATAAATATACGCATATATATGTATAAATATATATGTTTAGCTATATATATATATATATATATATATATGTATGTTATAATATATATATACTACAGCGCAGCTGGGGCTTTGACGTCGATCCTCGTGTTGTTTCCAATTTTCTCCCAAAGGGGTTATATTCATATGTGTCTAAGTATGTGTATGTACATGTGTTTATGTATCTGATATATGTATATATGTATATATGTATATGTATGTATATGTATATGTATATATATATATCTGCTGTACATAGGACACTTACCGAGGTATAGGTGAGTACTGTTCTGGTGTGGGCTTGTGTAGTATGCGCTTCTGGGTGTTTAAAAGTTGAACGATTGACTCTGTTTAAATGCTCCCGCACTGTAATTACTTCGTATCATGCTCTAAAGAACCGAAAAGAAGAAAGCTAAATAAAAGTGGAGGTCGGTTTTTTTTGTAGCAGACTGTGCAGGACCGCGTGAGTGTATCCACGTGCACTTCATCTGCACTATTTGTTTTGATACGTAATGCTTCGGAAGCAAATCTCTTATTTATGTTAATAATTAAATTTTGACTATATTATCTGGTTTGTATTTGATTCTTCGTCTTGCTAGCTCGTAATGAAGCGACTGCAGCTGCATGCTGACCTTTAGATCGTACGGGCTTCTTATTTGTGACAAGTTAAGGACTCGATTTTTTTGGGTTGCCTCTACTTACTTATTTCCACCTATACCACCTATATATATATATATATATATATAGTTTTACTATGTATTATTGTTTTATTATTTCATTTTGTAGAGCTATAATTTTATCGTATTGCGAAAGTCTTTTTCCATTCACAGAATATTTGGTTGGATGCTTATTTTAATATACTGTTAGCTTGATTTGACGCGATAATCAGACCTGATTCTTTGCTGGTTTTGGTAAAATTATAAATTTAGAGTTGAGACGCTCGCCTTTTGAGAAGAGAAGAGTTTTCTATTTTTAGAGTTTTCTATTTTTATTTTAAGAGTTGAGAAGAGTTTTCTATTTTTGCTTGGTAGATTGCATGAAATTAATTTTATTATTTTCACAACCAGAATAACAGAGGTAGTTTTTCTACCCCACCTTTACATAATCCACAAAAATTGTATCAAAAATTTAAGCTGGCATGCTGAAACTCAGGATATCTCTCTCCTTCCCTCTCTCCTTCCCTCTTTCTCTCTCTCTCTCTCTCTCTCTCTCTCTCTCTCTCGCCCGCTATCTCTGTCTCTCTCTCTCGCTCTCTCTAGCACATTTGTATAGATCTAATTACTGATTCTTTTTATCGAGTTTATCTGACGTTGTCCTCGCATAGCTGCGTTCCTGGAAAATGTGTTGGCCTTTGCTATTGAGCGTTCAAATTTTGGGGTTTTCTGATGCTTGACTCCGCATCCCCTCTTATTTCTTGAATGGTCGACTTGGTTGTGTTTCGCGTTGTCTCTTATATGAGATTTATAAGGTTGATCTTGAGGTTCCTTATGTCCTAAGTCGACATGAATTCAGGACTGGGTTCAGGTAATCTTTGTGTTTTTTCTAACGTTTCATTTCATACATGATTTTAACAGTTTTTAAGCATTCCCCTTGGTAAGGCTTGCACTCGTTTTTTCATTGCTTAAGACTTTTTCTATTTGTTTTGAATTTTATGGCTTGTGGTATTGCGTTCAGACTCTCTGTGTCGGTTTTAGCAAGGTTGTCTGGTTGAAGTTTGATAATCTGTTTATGGAGAAAGCATGTTGTGCATTTTAAATACAGAGCTTCGTTGAAAAGCGCTCTCTTTGGTACACGACCGCGAGAAAGCGTTCGCTGATGGCCCTAAAGTATTTTCGTGCTGTTAAAAAGATTTAAAACACGCAGTAAACGCTGAATGAATTGCAATCTATATATAGAGTTCATATCCTTATTGATCGATTATAGGTAAACACTGCCGACTGAGGTCAATGATTTTTTGAGGGGAATGACCTTCGGTTCGATCTTGGATCTGGTCGATCTCATCGATCTTTCGATAAAGTTTTCTGTCATGCTCTGACACTTGCAAATCGGACGCGGTTAGTTATTTCATTTAAACGTTGGGTGTTCCTTGCGTCTCGCTGTCATACTTTACTGCTCATTGGATCAGACCTTCTCTTACACAGGGAGACTCGCACGCGAACACAGACACACGTACACACCAACCCTCAACACGCACACACACAAACGCACACGAACCCTTGCCCGCACATGCACTAACACAAACATACACTAACGCACATACCCGTACACACATACGCACGTACGCACGCACGGATGCCAACACGCAGTATAGCGCGAATTGTGCGCAACTTTTCCCTCTGACGGGTATTCTTTCTTATCTCGTTGGGTCAAGAGTTACTGTTACTGGAATAGTCGACTAGAGCATAGTGAGTGACAGAGAATGGTTTGGGGAAGTCGTTCAGTCGGTTTGATCCCAATGAGCCATATGAAAATCGTCTGTTGTCTATCAAGAGTTCAGGTTTACAGAACATCAACCTAGGTGCAGCATAACGTCTTTCGCTTGATCTCACAGATGCGTTCTTCTTAAAGGATACACTGGTGGGCACAAAGCTTACGGAGTAATGCTTATCCTCATTCACTGCCTTGTTTAAATCATGTGGATTCACAGTGGAACTTCTGCATTTCAGGAGGTGTGGCTAACACTAACATTCGTGTGAGAAAATTTCATTCGCATACTGGATAAGCGTGGAATGGCATTTTGTTTTGGCACTTTCGCGCGTTCTGCCACATGGCTTGAGAGGATTTGATGTATAATAGAAAGTATTTTTCCATCAATAAAAAATTGTAAAAGACACTATAGAGAACAAGAATTTTAAAAACAGATATAACCTTTTTTTATCTTTCCAAAAATAAGATGCTGTGGTTAGGTTGTATAGTCTAAGACTAAGCCGTACTAGAAACCTTCACTGTGATGATGGATATATTAAATTAGTTGAATTATTAGCTGGACATATTTTTTAGTCACTGCCGTGTTCAAAGAAAAGTAAGTTTCCCTGTTCCGAAAAACGTCATCTTTGTTAATCCAATCTGAGATCACGGACGGAAAGAAGAAAGGCCGGAACATTGTCGTAGGACGAATTTATCAAACTCCAGTCTTCTTCAGGTAAACAATTTGACATAAGCTGCGCGCTGGCTTAGAGAGCGGTCACGTTTCTGAGTGCTCGGATGCGATCAGCATGTGAGTTGGGATTTTTCGAGTGTGCCAGGCTCCGGAACAATGAATCATTGATTTATTAATGAGTGGCAAACAGGAGTCATCTACTGGCAGTCAAAGCTATCCCACAAGCGCCGACTCAATCTAAATAAATTTTATGGTTCGCCAAGGAAAACCCAGTGGTTCCAAAAATGTGGTTTTGAGAAACTCATCCAGACTTTGCCGAGCAAAAAGGACCTCAACGACGTAAAGGACGAGGTAATCGGAAAAATCGAGGAACTAACAAAGAAGGTCAATATTCTTGAAAATCGTGTTGTAGAGCTGGAAAACAGATTCCACAAAGTTGATTATAAAAATAGAGATAATGGAGACCCAGTCGGCCTTGCGAGATAACGCAATAAAACTTTTGAAGAAGCCCTGCGACGACCAAGAACAACATAGTCGTAGAAGCTGCGTCCGACTCAATGGGATACCAGTTGAGCAAGAAAAAATTAAAGATACTATGGCGACCGTTTGACAGTGCTTGACGGGAATGGGTGTTGCAGAGGCGGAGGCGGTCATTGCTAGAGCTCACAGGGTCGGGAAGCCACGAATGGACGAGAAAACTGGAGATATGGAGCAGCAAATCATTATCAATTTCGGTCATGGAGCTCGAGAACACAAGTCTACCGGGCAAGACCCAGGGAAAGACAAGGCGCTGGTAAGTTTTCGATTAGTCTTGACCTCACCAAACGCAGGCAAGCTTTGTTGTCTCTCACCCGTAACATGATTGCAAACAGTGATAGATTCATTTACGCTTTTGCCGATGTAAACTGTAACTTAGGGTTAAGGCTTGCCTCCGATGCGATCAGATTTTTTGAAACGGAGGACCAGTTGCGAAATTTGTTTTCGTAGTCTTCACTGATCGGGCATTCGAATCAAGAGTAGGTCGAAAAATTGATCTGACACTTAAACTGATCTGGCGTCCAGATTAACCTTTATCGGACATTACAATCTGGCTTTTCGAATTCCGTGACTACCTTGATGAGCATTCCTGAGCCTTTTCGGTTTTTGCATGATCACCTCTCTCACCTGTGACCTGATGTGTTTGTCTTTTGGATGCTCACGACGTTTGCTGAGCGTACTGAACGCTCGAGATATAGGCATCTGATACGAGCTAGAAAGACGTCGGGGCCTGGCATATGACAGGAATTTCCTAACTGTCCATACTCGGAGTTAGTCCGAGAACGATTTTTCCTTCTTTCTTCTTTTTTTCTCTTTTTGCTAGTTTACTATTATTAGCGTTGTTCTGTTCGTTTGATTAAATTTTTTATTTCTTTTCTATTTCATTTGTGTCAAGTAATCTTTAAACGTTGATGAAAAATAAAGCAACGACAAATGTGGATCATGCGGACGCTGTATTCCCAGCCACTTAAAAGTAATTCGGTGCTCTTAGTGCGCGATGCATTCCATCACAAATGTAGTGACTCCGACAGACATGAGGTGGGCAACCTTTGGAGTTGTCCTTCCTGTCTTGCTAAAACGCTTCCCTTTGCGTCATTCCCAGGTCATGAATTAACAGGAATTTATTCAAACGATATTACACAAAGTATCTTAAGCCGTCATTTACTATTAGGACTATACTCGACCAAATTCCAGGTCAATCGATCAGTTTTGATGAGGT
>QQSS02193191.1:0-26328 GCA_003687565.2 Craspedacusta sowerbii
AGATAGATAGATAGATAGATAGATAGATAGATAGATAGATAGATAGATAGATAGATAGATAGATAGATAGATGCGTGGTGTCAGTGGCACAGATGAACACTTCCGATTCAATGAAGATAAGTGCATAACACGACTACAAACATTCTACCCTAGACGCATGCGCGTTCGAGTTTCACTATGGCTGCGACTTAAACTTTGCTATTTGGCTAATAAGAGGCTTTTTTTTTTGTCTTTCTGTTCCTTTCGCGTGTATATTGACGTCTGTCATTTATATGCGTGCGCGTACGTTTTTTCTGTCATCCTCTCCAGTATTAGTAGTACTGCCTTTCTATTAGTCTAATCATTATTCTACTGGCTACTAGTTTATACCGACAAAAATCCCCCTTAGTTAGTTGCATATAAGCGAAATGATGAAATTATGGGTAGGAAAGACTAATGCACCTCCAATCACCGGCCTTGAGCTCCGCAATGTATGTGGGCCATCGTTGAAAATTGCAAATCTAATTATGGGTCGTCTTTATCTGTTTACTTTTCACCTTGGCTCATGTACACCGAGAAATGAATCGCAAGAACAGATTTCAACAAACAAATGATTTATTTATTTAGTTCTTGTTTCGCAGTGCAGCTCACGGTGAATCGAAGAAATGGTTGAGAATCAATCTCGAGAAGCCCCAACAAACAGCCGATGCTAAGTCCATGAAATGAAATTCGGAGAAACCAAACCCTTGCAGCATAAACTGTTCTGCTATCAAATGTGATTACAGAACTTCATAACTCTTATCAGCAACAACCGTGCTGGTTGAAAGCGGCTGACTCGACAAGACGAGCTAACATAATCGAGAGAATTCAGATGCTTCTTGAGATACGGCATATCTGGTTCACAGATATTGAATAACAATTGCGCTGCTTATGAAGTTCCCCCGTATCTCGCGCAAGGCGCAATTCAGCGAAACGTCGTTGCTTACATTCTGTTTCAGAATTTCGCCGCCCTATTGTTAATGCGGATTGTTAGTGAGGGTCACTTGTAGCGAGAACACGTCCCAGTTGCATGACTTAAACCATCTTTAAACCAAAATGGATACCTCGTACTACTAGACGGATATCCGGAAACACGTGTTTCGTTAAGATTGATCACTCTCTGTTGACTGATTGATCAAGCTACGCTTGTAATTTGTCAAGGAATGCCGAGGATAAAGCAAGCGCCCAGGCTCCAGGAAGCGCCCAGGCTCCAGGAATTGAGCAGCGAAACTCCCAGAAGATGAACTTTGAACTTATTGTACATGATTTACGTCCTGGTACTTTCTTTTAGACAGTCCTCAAAAGAAATAATGTAATAGCTTTCTCCTAAAACAGTATTGAAGGTTATTGTCGATAATGTCGTACATTAGTAAGCACGGTTAATGATGAGCGTGTATGTTGTTGACCTTTTAATAACAGTCCTTATTATATTTGTGGATTCTGTAGTAGTGATTTTACATTTTTTCTCCGCATGGTTGGCAGGCGTCTACCTATTCATCACTCGTTCGAGCAGTTATTTCCTTCACTTGCAAATTAATTACGTGCCAGTGTGCGTATAAATGTGCGTCTGAAATGTGCATAGTCAGTCGGGGAACACGTCGGCTACAACAACGAGAATCAATTCGAGACCGGTGACGTTCTTCGTTTCTAGGTCACTGCTCTACTGTCTCATTATTTTGGTGCCGTGATCAGCCGTTAAATGCCGATCTCGACAGTTTAACCTAAATAATGTCAATGGAAATATAAGTGGAAGTGCCAGCAGACTCCCGGAGGCGAAAGAATTGAATTCTGTTTCGTCAACACACATAAGGAAACTCTTCTTTCAGCTAGATCGCAACTTTCAACTTCAACTTTCACAAGCGCGAACAATTGACTGAGTTAGAACAACAGGTGCTGCTATCAGAGAAAGCCATGGATTTGTTTGCGGACGAATCGGTGGAAATAATCGATCACATAAAAGAAACAAATCTACGCTCTCAAAAATTTCCAGTAAATATGCCCAAAAATTCTCACGTTAATTTGACTACAAATAAAGCACTCTCTACAATCGAGGCCATTATCACAACCACAACCAGAGCGCCCACCACTTCCGAGACCATCGCAACTAACGAGGCTACTTCAAGTACCGAAGCCATTATCTCTAGCGAGGCCTGCGCAATTACTCAGGCGACTACAAGTATCAAAGCCATTATCTCTATGTAGGGAGCGACTGCAGGCACTGAAGCCACTGCCACTACCGAGGCCATCGCAGCTCCTGAAAGGACTACAAGTACCGAGACCACTACCGCAACCGAAGCCATCAGAACTTCCGAGGCCACCGCAGTTTCCGACGACATCAATTACAGCGAATCAGCAGCGAAGATCTCCTACTTGAGCTCGTCACAGACAGTTGAGGGGATCCTCACTATTGGAGAATTTGCAAACTTGCTGCTAGCTAGAGATGATGTTATTTTCGACAGGGCTCTAGGAGCTTGTCGTAAAGTAAGAGGAATTGATAAAACAAACCAACTTGTTCTTGTTGCAGATGGAGCTGCCTCAAGTTTTTTCAGCCATGGAGACCAGAGATAACTGTACTTGGAATCAGGAGGGATCCAAGTTGGAGTCCATGAGTTCTCAGATTGCACATGGAGTGTTGATAATGTGGTACATTAGTTAAACAAGGTTAATAATGGGCGTGTATGTAGCTGGTATTTTAATGTAAGTCTTTAAACATGTTTGTATCGTCCGTAGTGGTAATTTAACATTTTTGCGAAGTTTGCCTGACTTGGCTGTTGGGCGTATCCCTGGTCATTACTTTTTTTGCGAACAGTTGTTTCTTTACGTTTATGTTAATTGGGGGCCAGTCTTTTATAAATGTGCGTCTAAATTTTGTATAAATCAGCCTGTAAACAAGTCCACGACAAACTGCAGCAAGATTCGATTCGAGACCACTGGCCTTCGTCGTTTCTACATCACTGATCTACTTTCTCAACCGCTATGTACCTTCAACTATGATCAGTGAAAATGTTTGAGAACTGGTAATAACGAGTAATGACATGCAACAAGCAGTAGTAAATTCTAATAGTATTAAGTTCTCAGGTGTAAGGTTTTTAGCGTCCTTCAAACCTTAGATATTAGACACCATGGCTCGCAGATAAGTTTAGTAAGATTTGTGACATATATGCGACCGCTTTGATTTGGCGATAGGTATAAGAGCAATGCAAATAACCGTAGGGTCGTGACCAGGCTTCGATCATCAGTCAACACTGCTTTTAATTGAGTTCACAGTGTCTTGATTTTACATTTTTAGCTTTAGAGTATCTCCGACATGCTTCTCTAATAGGCCAGATTTATTCTGGCAGTCAGCGATCTGTTGGGCAAACGTTTATAAGCGCACCCAAACCACGATCTTATGAGTAATTCTCTGGAAAGCAAGGGAGCTTAATATCTCGAACAATATCTTTGTGAAAGACATTTTTTTATCCCCGTCGCCATCATAATGGCCAGAGCTGTGCAAGCTGAACCTGCGTTGGCGGCGGCGCTTTCGGTGGTTCATCGCAATGCGGCGTCTCACCTTCATGTACTGCTCATCCGAACTCTTCCCGTTTACCCAGCGTGTGCGTCTCTTCAGAGCCGACTCGCTATGTCAACTTCAGATACTAAGCCTTGTAGTCCAGCAGTTGGAAAAGCAAGGCAACAGTGAGCGTCGTAGCAGCAGAGAGGATTTCTGATCCTAGAAGAATTGAAAAACAAGAGTTTTGGTGTTATGACGACGGCAGCGTCAGGTTTATAAGATACGTAGATGGATGGCCAAAATTGAATTTTATGATAAGAAATAAAAATAAATAGATCTTGCAAATATCTTTTAATAATAAAAGCCCTCTGACAAGCGGGCACGCAAACAATAGCAAACATTAGGGAAGCACAATCCAAATATTGTCCACATAACTTACTACAAATACCAGCCACATAGAAAGAATTAATAGCTGAAAGATCGATGCAAGAAAGATAGAAAGAAAGGTAAGAAAAAATAGAAAGAAAAACACCCCACGGTTTCAAGCAAAAAGTAAATCTCAAAGCGCAACTGAGTTTTACCTCCAAAGAATTTGAAGGCCGGGAAAACCTTTACCAGCATATCCTGCAAAGACGAAGTCGCACTAGGAGGCTTCTGACCCTCTCCTTCGCTAGCTCATCTTCGGTGCCTTATCAGGCAACCTTGAGTGGCAGACCTCATCGCAGGTGATTTTCATTTTTTATTTTACTTGTTTTTTACTTTACTTATTTTTTACTTATTCAGTTTTTATGTCGATTCCCAGTCTTCCCATTGTCTTTTTTCTTCTTGTTTCAATGGCTAAACAAACAAAAAAAAAGGCTAATTATATTACAAAATAAAAGGGCTAGGAATTTTTAAACCCCAAAGAAAATGGTTCCTACTTTGAGTTTAGAGCTTATCTTTCGGCACCATCCCCATGAAAGTGGCTTCCCACTTGTGTTTAGAGCTTTTCTTTGGGCACCATCCCCAAGAAAGTAGATAATAGACTATGTTTAGCTATTTTTAGTACACTAGGAAGGTCATTTACAACGGAAGCTGCTTACTATATGTTTGCAGAATCTAGATAAGAAGGAAACTCCTGGCGCCGAGTAAAACTGTTTCAAAAAAAAAAAAAAAAGGAACATTCACGCTCATGATGTGAGGATATGTTAAATCATTTATAAGATACTAGGAGCAATTAATGGTTGGATCATATTTTTATTGTTTTAGGTACTGACGTGACGTTAGATCTAAAGATCATGGTCGATTTATGAATCATTTAGATCTGAAGATTTAAAAACACAACTGTTACCATCGTGAACTTGCACCGAACGACTTGCAATTAAGAACGAGCAATCGAAAAACGCAGCTCTAAAGCCTATTGTATGAATGCCAGCGCCAAGCAACGCAATGATTATGAAATCATGGTTGAAAAAATATGCCGACAAACTTAACTTGGATAAAATTAGAAGAGTCGCTAAATTTTTATTGATTTGAAGCGGATTGAATAAGCCAGTGTGTGACAGAAAATGTTAGAAATCGTCGCTATTGGAGAGGCAATCACGCTTTCTCACCCATTTTAAGCATTGTATTTTTGGGTAGATTTGATTAGAAGAAAAGGTCGAACTTTATAAAAAAAAACTAACATACGTAATACAGAATTTATCAAGCCCCGCCACGGAGCGAGATTGCTACTTGAATGCAATATTATGGTGACTTTCAGCCAATCTGTACCAAGGTTTATGCTCCTACCTAAATCAACTTCCCATTAAGGTACATGTGCTCAAGCTAAAATTTACGATTTCATTAACATGGTTTTTATAAAAGGAACCGACGAGCTATGGGCTTTCAGTATGTGGTTGTAGTAAATTTATTAACTTTGAAACCAACTTCACATTGTTCCAAGGTAAACCAATTGTATGTGGAGAAACCATGGAGAGGGAACCTGCCTCGCCGCTGTGCAAAGCTTCACGTGCAATCCAGAACATGGCTGCTGTAGGAAGATCTCCATCGTCTTCGTTCACCCATAATGGCCTTTATTTCGCTCTTCTATCTGTCGATGGAAGACTTAGAATCTGGGATACTGTTTCTGGAAAACTTTTACAAGAATACACGCCTGCTGCGCACCTTGAGACCACGTTTACATGTCTTGGCTGGGTTAGGAAAAGCACTGAGAAACGATCGAGCCAAGAAAGAAAGGTGCGATGCTTGTGTATGCTTGAGCTGTAATAGATAGGCTTTGAATTTTCCTTCGTTTTCGGTGGGTCGGGTAAGAAAATGGATATCAAACGTTGCATGTTGGAGTTGAGGCAAACTGAATTCTCACAGTGGCGATGGTTGTCATAGTTGCGTCTCCACTCATACGAGCATGCTTGATATCAGATTTCCTCTTCAGTCCTCGTGGTGTTTCCGGATTTCTTGAAATGACGTTATGTTTTGATTTTTATTTTTTAGGGTGTGAAGCGGAAAAAACGAGGAAATGAAGATAACAGTGATAGATTTGAAGATGATGCTGCATATCCTGACTTAGTATTGGGTTCATCGAATGGGAAGATTCTTTTATACAATCCGATTGCTGGTGATGCTCATTCGCCGTTTGTAAGCATATCATTTTATGTTATATCATATGTCTATGTGGGTCCAAGTCTAAATATTTTTTTTGTAAATTCAAAATATGGATTTTCAGCTGAGTTAGCTCTGACAAGCTTTGTAATTAGCCTTTTAGCAATATGCAGGTATCTTTTTAACCTGATATGATATCAAAGCTGAGCAAAGTTAGTGTTTCAAGTATCCTTTATTTAAGTTAGATCAACTGCTGTATATAAAGTGTTTGTCGTAAAAAAGAACAACTGATGCAATAACACATTTTCCCAATTGGAAATCAAGATATTATAATGTAATTCTGCTGCAAGCCCAGGATTTTTCTGGAGCCCATATCAATAATTGCAGCGCCCATTTTAAGAAGCATATTGTGTACACAGGTATTACAGACACCAGCTACCTTTGAGACCTGTACTCGGCCTAGCATTCTTATTTGGCCCAGACTTGTAATATATGTTGCTGGTCCAGGGTTTCAGGGATGCAAAACAGTTGTGCTAAGTCTTAGACTGTATATGCTGTTTGCTCTGTCTATTTGTGTTCAGAAACAATTATACTCAAACAAGTATTGTACGTCAGTTTTTGTTGGCGTAGATATGTTAATTATGCTAGTTCAGGTAAAGCAAAGTGTATGGAAATGTTTCATCTTAAAATTTGAAGTAGTTCATTAAATTCCTGTCGATAGCTCTACTTGTGGAAAAAGGATTTTCAAAGCTTTTTTCTGTTGAATGAACATAGAACGCTGCTTGTTTTAAGTGACATTTTTTGGTCCTCTGTTTTGTTCATTGCTGTTTTAATTTTATTAGTATGTACTCACTCTGATTTAGACTGACAGCCACTTGCAAAGAGTAAATGACGTATGTTACTGTACATCAAGAGATGCAGTTTACTCTTGCTCTAGTGACCGCAATATTATGGAGTGGCAGTTGTCAAGTAAGGAAAGGCAAAGGTATGTGTTTTTACCATGCTAGTGAGAGTATATGCCTGTCAGATCAGGGCATCTTCGTTCTTTTCTAGCGCCTTAAATGCAAAAGGGCATGCCACTTGTTTGTTTTAGTATTTGCTATACCCAAGCACATTTGAAATTAAGTTTGCTATAATCACAGCATCATTCTCATGTTCTTTCAATTGTATTTCTTGAAAAGCTTCTCTAATCAACTTTCTGGTCTCGTTTCTCTTTCTCTCAGATACTTTACCCTCCCCTTATCATAAGTACTTGCTTATTTCATTTGTACTTACATAATTCTGGGAAGATTTTTGTCATAACGCTTATGCCTATGTTGAATCCAGTAACTTACTTCAATGATGTTGTGCACTGCATGTGTTCATTTTGAAGAAATCTGATTTGTTGTGGCTTGACATTGTGTGTTCCAATCGCCATGAAGGCATACTCAAAAGCGCAAAGAAGTAATCTGCTTTTAGATATGTCATAATCCTATAATTCTGACACTCTTCTGACGAGTTTTACTATAGAAAAAATCAAAGAGGTTGAATATTTTCTGTGATATAAGTTTTTAGTTAAAAAAACTTTTTTAGTTTAAGTTAAAAATTTACCTTTTAGAACACAGCTTGGAAAGAGACCATCTTGTGTTCTTTATAGAGCGTTATTATAAATTAACAAGTTTCTTTTAAAAAGTCATATTGATCATTAAGTAATTCTTTTCGTATACGTATCGGTACCTTTGTTGAGTACTTGCAAAACAGAATAATGTTGCTAACTTCTAAAAGACAAAGAGATAAGTGATAGCTTTGACCATTAAGACTAGGTTTAAGTGTCTGGTCATACATGGCTTCCTTTAGTTTCCTTTGAAAGGAAGGGCAGCACAATCTTGAATGCTGTCAACAGTGTTAGACTTTCTGTATAGTCTTTCTTTTTGCTTCCTATTGTTGTTGCCGAGCATTCATTCTTGCAATCACTTCTATGCAAATGCTTCTATATATGTCAGGCTTTGTCCTTGCCTGAATACTCTTCAACATGTGTTGAAATGTGTCTGGAGGTTTTTCCAATGTAACTAGTATCACACCCAGCACAAGTAAATTTATAGGTAATGCCGGATCTAAAGCATTCAGGAATTCTGCATTCTGATAGAATTATTTGTTTCTCCCGAGTGCATTGCGTTCATCATGTAAGTGTTTTTTAGGAACTCTAATTTACTTGCCAAGCTCTGTGCTCTTTGGTTTATTTATGTATGCATAGTCCTGGAAATCCATGTAGCTTTATTCAAGTAAATTGTATGTGTAGACCAGTTACTTCACTGTGTTCTAGTTCAACAAAGGATATTTTTCTTTGCCAGCTCTTGGAAAGGAGACAGCATTTCAGTTGAAAAATTGGTCCTTACACCCTGCGAAAATGCTTTATTGTCTGCTGGAAAAACGATTAAACTATGGAATTTGGACACCAAGGATTTGCTTATGGTATGTTTTCTAATCGAGCCATTGGATTTGTATGAAGTCATTTATTGAATCGTCATGAGCAAGAGTTTTTATTAGACAATGCTGTACGATTTATCTGGATAGGGCTTCATGTGACTATCACTGATTGATGTTGTCTTTTGGTATTGAATTGTTCATTTCCTCTTTAATCTCGTTTAGACATTTAATGGTCACACTTCAACTGTGTCTCTTTTGGACTTCACTTATTATAAAAGCCCATCTGTTAAGTCAAACTTTGATTGGGATGGTCGTTACTTTTTATCGGGATCTGTAGATGATAGAGTAATCAGTGTGTGGTATGTAATTTTTTTATCTGTGAAAGGTCTTTGGAAATTATGAAATGTTCATAGTGGCCTAAACTAGAAAGGCAAGGAGATTCTTATGTTTGTGAATACTTGAAGATTATCTGAGCAAGCTTTTCACAGCAGCTCTTGATGCAGTGTATTGTATGCTTTTCAATACGGGTTCTGTTGCAACAAAGATATGAGATAATGCCTTGAGTTCAGCCATAACGTCTCGTCTTACAAGAAGAATTCTAGCAAATGCAAAAATTGTCTGGAATCTGGTATTTCATGTAACCCCTTTTTATTTCGAGTGAATTTTGTCTGTTGTTGTTCATTTACTTTTATGGTTAGTTTTTCCCAAACTTTGCTTTACCCCTATCATGCCTGATTTTGGTATTATAGAGAAATGTTGAAGGTACTTGAAGCTTTTGGTTGCTATTTGAAGTTTTTAATTAGTTGTTGTGTCAGAAGGTCTAAGTAGACCTAGTTATAATGCCAGATATTTAAGTGACATATGATTTTTGGTTTCATTGCATAGTTGCAAGCTTTTATGTTGTCAATGTTTTTGTAGGGTTTGTTGGGCTATCTAATAAATGTCTTTAAGTTACAAGTTAAGACTCTCATTTGTTAGGCACATCAACAGAGATGCTCAAGAGAAAGCATCAATGGCTACCTGCATGCTCTCTGATGTTCCCTTGTCAATGGACTCAGTCTTCGAAGAAAACTCTGATAAAGTAAGTTACGGTTTAAGATGCGCTGATTAAGCGATTATGTTAATGTGTGCGCAGATTGAAAAAAAGCTTGCTGCCTTGCCTGGCTACTTTGCTGGACTAATAGCTTATAGGTTTTGTTTGATGGATGCTATTTCTTGATTAGTAGTTGCATACATGCTCTCCCATTTTAGCCGTTAAAGCTTTGCGTGGCATGCAAAGATGGAAAAATTCAGTTCTTTGCAAACTCGTTGAATGGGTAAGCGTGTCACCTCTACAGTTAACTGCGACTAGCCGCTGTAAACTGATTCTCTGGCTCCATCTTTATTAAGTTTCTTTAGTCTAGTTTGTTTTTGTTGTTTGTTTGTTTGTTTGTGGTACTACATTTAAGTGAGTTTTTTTTTTTTTGTTCGTTCTATTTCGCATCATGTTTTGGTTCTGTGTTGTACCAAGATTTTTTGTTGTAGGAGAGCGAAGCGACCATTAGTAGCCTCAAAAGTTTTGCTTTGCATGCAAAAGGAGGGGAAGGTTAGACTTTTAGTTTTTTCGTGAACTCATGCGATCCATCAGGATTAAATCAGCTTTCAGAAATTTCTCTCATGAAAATGCCGCCAGGTATTGGACTATATGTTTCTGCAAAATTGATTTACGTACCTTAATTATTTCAAGAAAATAAATATAATGTTAATGTTCGTTTGTAGGTAATCATCTTGTTATCTAGATGCGTCTAACAACTTTACTAAATTTTTCGGCTATATTCTCTTGTTTCGCATTTTGAGAGGGCACACGTGGATCCTTATAGGCGCTATGCTGGAGTCGGTTTTGAAAGTGACCGTTGATGGCAAGTCTTGTATCTCGTTTTTAACTGGTGCTTAGCACACAAATTTTGTATGATATTGTTTGGCACATGTCATTCGATTCTTCGATTCAAGTTTGTGTGGAAATTTTTGTAGAAAGCAAAACCTACTCCGATGCCGGTCTTGAAAACCTGCTTGAAGAAGATAGATGGAGATGTTGAGTGCTTGTTGGTCGCTGGAGCTGCCATGAAGCCAAGATTTGAAAAGCATGTATGTTATATGTCCATTACATTTAATCCTGTAAAATATCTAATTTGCGCAACGGTTTGTTATTTTGTGGTGGCTGATGAGCTACTTCCATTATGAATAATTTTGAGTTAACTCGCACGCCCTGACTTTTCTTTTCGTATGTTTGCAGCTTTACTCCAAATTGGACGAGATCTCGACGGTTGTGTATGAAGGTGTAAAGAACCTACTGTTGACCGACGCGAAGCAGGATATATTGACAACTGTAAACTATGCTAAGCAAGATAAATCTGCTGTAGCCGTTGATGCTGCGACGCCAGTGCTAGCAGTCAAATCTTCGGCAGGAGTTCCAGATGAGGACAATATGATTGAGGTAGGATACTGTACGTTTCAAAACGGCTTTATTCTTGGCAGGGTTGGCAGTGAATGAACTGCCCGCATTTTGTTAAGTGGTGAAATTTTATACTCCATGCAAACGGGGTGAAGAGCGTTTGATAACGACTACTCTTTAAGTCATTTCATCTTATACGAGGACATTCCTTTATTGGATTGAGCTTTGCTTTCTTAAGAGATAATCGTTTGGTGTCATATCCCTTCATCGTTTGTGCATAAGTTGACATAATCGGGCTAATGGTCTTGTCGCGGTGATAATATATAATATGCATCAGTTCCGTCAATCCCCTCGCGTTATGCGGGAGAAGTTGTTTTGGCGCAAGTTTGGGCCAAATCCTCCTCAACAAGAATAAATCTAGGACTTTTGTTACATATCAGAATATGGTGGTGAATCGGAATCAGGCGAAAGCTATTTCGGGACGACCGGTTGCCCCAAGCTCTTCGGTCTTCTTTGCCTGGTTTTTCTTTTTGCGGAAATGTTTGTTATTTGCGGGATTTTTCTGAGAGAAATGTTTCTTACATATTAGATTCCAACATGCTCGAAGGTCTATTTAAGTCAAACTTTATTTTTATTATATCGCTATCTTATATGAAATTTTGTTGTGCTTCAGGTTTCTCTCGAGGAAAGGCTCAAGGGAAAGAAGGCTACTGTTGGCCCCCGTGTTGTCAAGCCAAGGTACCATATTAGTTTAATTAGTATTGTAAGTTCGTACGAGTAATTTGGACATGTGTTATTTTACCTTTTTGAAATTGATCTTGAAGAAGGAGCCGAAGTGTTCACTGTAAGCGCGTTGGTCTGTCGATGGTTAGTTATTTGTTTATTAAGTTATAGCACTGATAGCGAAGCTGCTGGTAAGAATTAAAAAAAAAAAAACAGAGAAAACGGAATTTCTCAGTTGCAGTATGACTTTTTATGCGAGCCTGTCATTTGTTGTTCTTTTGTAAAGAGTTTCAAGATTTCAATATAGGTCTTTGTTGCGTCGTCTTACAAAACATATACGTCGCTTAGTGTGTGTGTGTGTGTGTGTGTGTGTGTGTGTGTGTGTGTGTGTGTGTATATGTGTGTGTGTGTGTGTGTGTATGTATGTGTGTGTATGTGTATGTGTGTTGTGTGTGTGTGTGTTGAGTGTGTGTGTTTGTGTGGTTCTGAGGTCTACTTCAGTAGTGGATAGTGGCGGAGGGTCATTTTTCAATATCGTTGTTTCTATCTAGCAAGGAGAGCAATGCTAATGAGTTATCGCATGCCAACATGCTCATACAGGGTCTTCACAGTGGTGATGAGAAAATGTTGCAGTCGGTCTTACTGAAGCGTGTCGATGAGATGGAGATGCAGAGCACGGTTAGGCGTGTTCCTCATCAGCTGATTGCTCGGCTTCTCAATGAGGTAGGTTTCTGGCTTTTGTGTTGAAGCGCTTGGAGAGCGTCGCGCTCTGGCCTTGCTGCAGTTGTTTCTTGCAACTGTGAATCAGGATTTGTCATCTTACGTAGTCTCTAGATGTTTGTCATCTTGCGTACTCACCAGATATGTGTGTCATCTTACGTAGTCACGTGGGTGGTCCTTCTTTTTCAAGGAATGATGTATGGGGCACTCCTAAATTCACACAAAACCTCAGCTAAATCTGAAAACATTTAGAGGTCCCTACCGCATTTATTAGTAATTTATTTGTTAATAAATTCTTAGAAACAGGCAGGATGACTGGTCCGGGGAGCAAAAATCCGTTTTAAATTCTTAATTAGCATCAATTACCTGAGTGCTACCGTATTGAACTAGCCTTTTCATTTATGCACAGAATTGGGTATTATTTTCTATTGGTAAGCTTTTCGTTTAAAAATTGCAATTTGAATAATTAAATTGAATAGTATCAAATACAAATTATGAACAAAATGGCCAATGCTTGCTGTGAGACTTGCAAACCTCATACGAGACGAGAAACAGTTGTGGACAAATGTCTGAAAATTCTCAGCTCTACAAACGTACCTGCTGCAAAGGTGATCTTTTTTTCTATTGCAAAGAGCCACCAAGCAGACCGCTCGTGAAGCGTGACAATTCACAAATTCAACAACCGATGACGTTCTTGGAGACACGCTCGAAGAAACATGTTGAAAAAGTTAGTTGTGTGTTAACTGATGATGATAAACTGAAGAAAAATAAGCGAAGAGCTCTTAAAATTGGAAGGATGCATTAAAGAATCTTTTAAAATTCTCTTGCGGATGGAAAGACGATGATTAGCGTTCAGGAAGACAGGCAGTTCCTGTTAGATCAGCTTTAAGGCGGGATGAGTTGGGACGTGTAAGATGGGGAGTGCTAAAAGACCTTGGTTGCAAGAGAAAGAGATGTTCGCGGCACAAAAGAAGATCTCAAGGGAAGAAAAGAGAGAGAAGAACAGGATAGAGTCGTTAGAGAGGAGCTGTTTTTTAGACATCGGAAAGTGAACCATAATCAGGTAATGAAAAGTAAGCATTTGGTGGCCCATGATTAGGCACAACTTCAAAGAGAAGAAAACCTGAACGTGGCACTCAAAAAATATTGAGCCATAAGTTATAAATAGGTCTGGAAATTTGTGGTGCTTGTCAGAAGAACTGTTGGCACTGGCTTTCGTTGACCACGGAGTCTCCGATGACGAAAAAAGTCTGATATTCAGTACCTTTCAAGCGTGGGGTGCAGAAAATCCTTTAAAGAGGATACCTCTTCATCCCACGCTGGTAAAATCCAAGATCTAGGAAGAATTTGCTATCGAGAGCAGTCATAAATAACACAATCGTCGGTCCCCGGAAACTTTACTCGAAATAGATATAAATCTCTGGCCTGCAGATGTTGACTGTCAGTTGGCAAAGGGCGCTGTCAGTTGGTATGAGAATGTTAATGACATGGCAGATCATGGAATGGCTTAAATGGATCATTGCAACAAGCTGCACACAACGATAAGCCGAAGAATACCCTAACAATGGTCGAACGCAACGGTTGTTGTCATTACAACAGTCTCAACGCAGAAGGACAATAATAATTGCCATGTTCAGCAGTTGTTCGAATTTGCTTTACTATATCAATTTTGCTCTCTGGCAGTAATATTTGTCATAAACATTTATATTGCATAATGCTGACTGAATGTGCCTTCAATGGGCACTCTCCTAGATACGAACTCTGTGGTAGCGACTCCTAAAATGCATTTTATTCAAATAAAATTTACTGTGCAATTATTTTTTTTTTTTTGATAGATAAGGACCACCCTACCTAGTGACCAGTTAGGTGTGTCAATATGCGTAGTCACTCGATTTGCCTGTCATCGCGCGTAGTCATTTGTCTTTGCAAAATCAATGTTTGGAAGTTTGTGTTGTGTAGTTGTTGTTATTGTTGGTTATTATTATGAATCATGTTGAGAGACTATATGTGCCAACAGATACTTGTGTAATCTTGCATAGTCAACAGATGTGTGTAATCTTGCGTAGTCGCCAGATGTGTGTCAATTAGCATAGTCACTAGATTTGTTTGTCATCTTTCGTAGTCATGTGTCTTTGAAAAGTCAGTGTTTGGAAGTTTGTTTTGTTTTAACTGTTGTTATTGTTGGTGGTGAGGATGTTGATGTTAGGGTGGTGGCTTCATGTTTGGTAACCCCTTTGAAAGCTTGCGTAACGATATTTCGCTTTATTGTAGTTGCTTGAAAGACTGCAAGAGAGTCCTTGGAGGTATGTTTGATTTGCTTTCCGCTATCGATCACCAGGGAGTCTACTCTCGCTTCGCCTATCAAACCGGTGCTTGTTTATTTGGCTTGTATAAATTGAACTGCTCTTCTTCCTTTGAGCACGTATTGAAGTATTGCTTGCTCTTACATAGGATGGGCATACTTCTGAAGTGGTTTCGGGCTGTCATCACCACTCACTTGACGTCACTAATATCGGTAAGAAGCCTTGCTTTCGTTCTGCTCTCATAAGATCTTCGTTGTAGAACACGTAAACATGTTTCGTGTTTAGCATGTATTTTACTGGAAGCGTTCGTTCTGGCTCAACGTTCCCTAGTCGGCCTGGCGTTTTAAAGGATCATTCTAAATCATAAAGGGCTTACTAGCCACAATGAATTCTCGCTTGCTAGACTTATCTGCGAGCACACGATGAAGATGAACTTTCAAATTTGTGCTAGCGTACAAGAGCATGAATTCCTCCAGGGTAGTTTCTGTGCCTCCAGAAGTTGCTCGCAGTTTGCATCATTTTTCAAGAGTGCGAATCTTCAGCAAGATTTGGTGTCATGCGTTTTCCGTCGCTTGAGTTGCATCGCAGACATTTGTCACTCTCCAGCTTCCAGAACCCTATCGCTGTATGAACCTGAGGTGCTCAGCTCGTACCGTTATCGAACCAAATTACGACATTAAGTGATCTTAATGACTCCCGTTTGTTCCAAAGAAGGCTCTAACTTTAAAAAGCTACGTAGCGCCGACGACTTCTCTGTGAGTGGGCGTTGCTAGTGCCTGCGGAAATGGGCGTGTCTCCCCTTTCTGCGCTTTCGGTTTCCTACAGCATTAGTTTCGGTAAGATAAGTGCTGCAGTTCTGAAGCGTCTTTTTATTTCTATTTTTATAAATGTCTGACCTTTAATGAATGCTACTTACTCGTATGAACGTTTCTTTTAGCAAGTTGTCACAGGATGTATTATATATTTAATTATATAGTCTAATTTATTTGATAATTAAATTTGATCATGATGATTTCTTGATTATAAATTTTATCATGTACTAAAATATGCCCTGGCCTACTTATATCCATAAATGACGCAAAATTCGACTTACACGAAAACTTACGTTTTGCTGACTAAAATTCCCTTTTTCTCGTGTAAGAATTTGCCATATTCGAAATTTTTATTTTGCCGTTCAGCGGTAAGTGTTTAAGTAGTCTTGCCTTCAAGAAGTTTAGTCTAAGTATGAATCTCTAGCCAGTTCAGGTGATCATAGAAGTTTCATGTTCATTCATGCTGTCTTAAATAGGTGCGTCGTCTATGTCTGCTACATTATTAACTTCGTGATACTCTATGCATACTTGGCGCCGAGATATGGCTTTCTGTCCTTGATAAGCTGCATGATCAACATCAACTTTCATGATGTCTTTAACTATCATAACTAAAACTCATCACATTGCTACCTCTGTCAACCCATTATTCATTCGCCTTAGTGGAAATTAGTTTTATTCTTTTACCGAATCTTTTTAAATTCTTTTATCAAAATTTAGAATGCAACTGCTAAAATTACGATTGATGTTTTTTTTTTTGTTTTTGTTTTTTCTTTTAAGTTCGGCGGGTTGTAATTTTATCAGGCACTCACTGATATATATTGCTCTTGTCTGGCCCTCTCTGGGTGTCTAGTGCCAGCGTCAACTCGATGTATGCGCGTTTTTCTTCGTTTCTGCCATAGGATCGTGCGCAGTTAGAAGCTGTTGGCAAGTTGTATCGGGTGTTTCAAAACCAGGCTGACTTGTACCCGAAGTTAGTTCGTTTGGAGGGAAAGCTTGAGTTACTGCTCACCCAGGTAAGTGAACCCGTTCGTGGAAGAAGGTGGTGTGGGGGGGGGGCGTTTATTGGTGCATCTGCTCAAGGAATTGTGTAGGTTCTTGTGCAGCTCGGTGCTCGTGACAAGTGGTGTGGATGCTTACGTAGCACCTTTCGTACGTCGTAAGATTCGTATACAGGACCAGGCCGTTGGTGTTCAGCCCAGTTGTCGGTTGTCCTGGGAAACCAACTGCACAACGCATCTCTTCAAAACCCTGCCCGAATAACCCTTCCGCAAAAAAAAAAAAAATAAATAAATAAATAAAAATTTAACGGGCTGCAAGTAGCAGCACTTTGCAAGATCGCGTACCTGTCTATGCTATTTTCCTTTTGCTTGTTATAGCTTTGGTCGTCAATGTGTTTGTCGTGTATTTGATAGTTTGCAAGTTAAAGCCATCAGGAAGTATTCTGTTTCAATGAAGCCTCATAAGTGTCGGAGCATTGATTTACCATGATTACTAAACAGGTAGTTTCTTGCCGAAGTTAAGTGTTGGAGCATTAATTTATCATGATTACTAAGCAGGTAGTGTCTTGCCGAAGTTAAGTGTAGGAGCATTGATTTACCGTGATTACTAAACAGGTAGTTTCTTGCCGAAGTTAAGTGTAGGAGGATTGATTTACCATGATTACTAAACAGGTAGTTTCTTGCCAAAGCTAAGTGTAGGAGCATCGATTTACCATGATTACTAAACAGGTAGTTTCTTGCCGAAGTTAAGTGTAGGAGCATTAATTTATCATGATTACTAAACAGGTAGTGTCTTGCCGAAGTTAAGTGTAGGAGCATTGATTTACCGTGATTACTAAACAGGTAGTTTCTTGCCGAAGCTAAGTGTAGGAGGATTGATTTACCGTGATTACTAAACAGGTAGTTTCTTGCTGAAGTTAAGTGTAGGAGGATTGATTTACCGTGATTACTAAACAGGTAGTGTCTTGCCGAAGTTTGCTTTCGATTGGTCTCACTCATTCATTGCTCTTCGCAGGTTCACGATAAACCGATTCCAGTGGCAATGGAGGCTGTCTCGGTACCGGCTGTAGTTTATAACGAAGGTGATATTGTTTCCGATCTGCCCTCTCGCCTTGGCTTTACCCGCATGGTGGTGCTCTCTGCGATCGGTTTAGTGGGGATTGCTTCTGTATAAGTTGCCATCGTTGCGATAAGTGTTCTGTCTCGTTTTCCGCTAGCAATAAGTAAATCGTTATATTAATTCCTTTCCGTATAAAATTATGATTTCAAGTTGATTGAGTTTGTTTAGATTGGTGTGATCTGCTCTGTCGCTCGGGAGCGAATTTATTTATCCCGTCTCTAAATTAGGGAAAGTCATGACCCATTTTTGTGTTTCATGTCTCTTTTCATTAATACTTGTCTTGGCGTTTTTTCTTCTTCAGATTCAGATTCCGATGAAGCCGAATTCGGTCTTGGTAAAAGTGGAACATCGGATGACGAAGGTTGGAACCCAGCGGAAGAAGAAGAGGGGAGGACTGGGGATGAAGTTAGCGCGGAAGATGCTAACGACGACGGGGATCATGACACTATGGATGATGGTGACGACCAGGACAACGATGATGGTGACACTGATGATGATCTTAAATCTGATGATGAGGCGTAATCGAACAAATTATGTGCCAGGAACGAAAAAAATAGTTTATCAATATTTTTATATCGATTGCTTTGCGTGTGTTCCGCAACAGAACTACTTACGAACTTTGGAAAGGCGCAGGGTAACGGTTTGGTCCGGTGCTTATGCTTTTGCGTTCGGTACAGCAATAGTGGCCATCTTTATGGCATTTTCAAAATGTCTCTTCAGCCGGGGTCACTTTATGAATTTTGTGTCCTTTTGGTATTTCGCTTTATCGATCAGTGCACATTGCATGACGTTCTTCGCATTGATGACGTGGTCGTGTTTCCGCTCGAATGTTCGCATCTTGTCTTGACTCTATGCCACTTGATCTTGACTTGATGTGAGGTACGAAGCAAATTTATTCGCACTCTACTCTACCTGCCCCCTGCCCTCGCGCATTCCGCTGCATCACTCGTTAGGTTATGTACTTGTATGAACTGCTACTGTTGGGTGGGCTGCGAATAGGTATCCTCTACTTCCAAGTTGTTTGTACTGGCTTCTTTCTGAAGAAGGCGGGGACACGAGCGACGAAATTCAATGTTGAGTTTGGTTTTATTCAGGACAGGTTTTGTTTTTTTTACCTGGCAACCCGTGTGTTGCTTTTTGAAGAGCATGTTGAATATTTGCTTATGCGAGTGATAGATGCTCTATGGTCATGGCGTTGCTGGCACGACGAAAACGGAGTTGCAAAAATGCATATTTTAAAGCGTAAGTAACGGATGGCGTCTACCTCGGTTCGCCTAGCGATTTTTCTGTGTGGGTTTTGTTAGAGTTCTGTTGCTTCGCCTGGTGATCCTTTTACATCGGAGCGTTTTGTTAGATGGATTTGGATTTGGACGCAGCTTGAGCTTTGCCTGCCTGCCCGCTTGCCTATTTGCCTGTTGCCTGCCTGGTTGCTTGTCTGCCTGCCTGGGTGCCTGCCTGCTTGCTACCTGGTTGTTCCCTGCCTACGTTTTGCATGTTGCCTGCTTGCTACCTGGCAGCCTGGCTGCCTGCTTACGGTGCCTGTGAGCTTTGCCGGTCTCGTTATGCATAAATATTTGATTTACAATCGTGTTGAGCGAGGTCCTTGAGCAAGAAAAAGAACAGCGAGCGCTTTATATAGTCAAACATTCGCCAGATGCATTGAATCTCATACTTTCTCAATTTAGGATCTCGGTTAGATGAATGTGGAGCGGCTTTTATGGCTTACGATCAAACGCATACCACAGTGCTCTTAGGATCGATGCGCCTGTTTTTGATCATATTTTTCCTGCGCATGATTTATTAAAACTCAAATGCGCTCTATTATTTCAGACGAGACAAAATGTTCGTCCTGCTACTTGATGAGAAGTTGTCATGGTTGACCCTTACGATGTCGTTATGCGTCAGTGCATAATACAAGTCTTGTAATGGTCGCTGATCTATGGCGTTTTTCTAGCTTTCACGGGCGGCTGTTTCGAACCTGGTTTCTACACGCGACCGCGCTTCATTGCGCGCTGCCCCTGTTTTTGTTTGTTTTGTTTTTTGTTTTTATGCGAATGTGCAAAGCGATATTCGCTTGTTGTTGTTCTTGTTGTTGTTGTCGTATCTTGGGAAGGATGTGGAATGGTGTCAACAGCCTGGCTTTCCCTATTTTAGTGGTGCACACGTTTAAACGATTTTAAACAGCATGGTTTAGATGGCGGTGTTCGTTGAAAGAGGCGTTCCGTTTGTTATGCCCGATTCATACTCCGAAGACGTTTTACGCATGACGCAATTTTTATCCCACTGGTTTGCTCTGGTATGTGCGCGGAGCAGTTTACTCCTACTGGAATGTCCGCGAACGTCGTTACTCCCATTAGGAATGCCGGCGCATTACATTGGCAAACGTTGGCAAACGCGTGGAGTGCGAGAACAATAGAAACGGATGGCAAACGCCTGAAATGGATTTGGCTTATCTTTTATGTGCTATTCACACTTGCATGCTGGTCTCGGAGGCCAGCCTCGCAGCCTGGCTTATCGCTCACCTTAATCGCCACTTCGGCGAAGCCTCTCTTTTGAGAATGACGAAGCCGCTGCCATGTTTGTCATTTGGTCCACATGCAACAATAGTTTTACAGCTGCAAACCATCTAATTGGGACAGCCTCATTAAAATCCGATTGCGGAATCAAGATAACGACCCTCAAGTTTTGAACTTGTTTGAAACTTGCGGCTGGGTATAAGAGGCTCGTTTCAACTCTGTTCACACTTGCACGCTGGCTTCTGAGGCTGGCGTCTAAGGCTAGCCTCGCATGCTCAGCATGCAAGTGTGAACAGCACATTACGATAGACGCTGCCTTCCCCAAACCATTCATTGGTCTCACCCCCGACGCGCCTTTCGGGTCAATAGCCACGCGTTAATTAGGCCGAAGTATGGATTGACCCCCGGGCGCTTAATAGGACTTGCTACCGGTTTTCCGTTGAATGCCAACATACGCAATCCGAAATACCCATTCCATGATTATAATACTCTATGAAATAATTACAATGGAGGCATAACCTGCTCAACACATTTTTACCTCATTTGTTTCTTGGCTGATATTATTCCGCAAGAAAACTTCAGCAATAAGAGTATGCACATTGTGTGCGACGATTTCTGTTGTGCCCGTCTAGCCGCTTGTTTATATCGCCTGTGAGTTTTTGCTCGGCCATGCTTTGGCTATTTCATGGCGCCAACTACAACTTCGCGCCATCGTCATTTCTGCAACCAATCAGATCGCGTGCTTTGGTATTCAACGTAAATCGGGTAGCAATTCCTATAATGCACCCCAGACTCGATGAGATGTGCAATACGAATTCATTCTGGCGTATAATCCCATTTGGAGATGTTACTGGAAGGGAGCATAACTTTTTCCTATTTATGTGATGCCATGTAAGCCGAATCAAGAACATGAAAGTATAGAAGCGGACGTAGCTAGTTGACGTAGTAGTTGAAACTCATTCGGTAGAATACGTCCTGATGTAAGAAAATATTCGTTATGACATCAAAATATCGATGTGGGCACCTTAGGCCTCCGCTTGCTCGAAAACGAGTTCTTTTGTCAAGTATTGGGTGTTATTATCCGGAGCGTAGAAAAGCAATCGATGGGACCTTGCATATGGCCTGTACTTGATGCTTAAGCCGCTAACGCTTGCGATGCAATCCTCATGGCAACTTCACCGATTGCTATTCCTGCTGCTTGATATAACTTCGTTGCAGAACTGTTTCTTGGGGGAAAGGGAGCTCTTCTAGCAAGCATTTGCATTCCTATAGCAAATCAATAGCGGCTGAAAGGCTAACACAACAGTATCGCATGACGTAAAAGACAGCAGAAAATATCTCCTTTGTTCTGGCATCGCGCAGTTCAGAAGACACGTGCTGCTGTCCTTTAAAGCTATCCGTCTGGCTCGATAATGTCGGCTTTGCAGTCTTCTTTTCGCGCGGGTTTATGCATTTTTAACGTTTTTAAAGGAGCTCTGTCTCGCCAGCGCTTCGTTTCATCGCAAATTCGATGGCATAAGAAGGTCTAGCGGAACCCATGAGAATGATGGCTTACGTGAAGAAGTGAAAATCGAAGTAAATACAGTTTGATATGTCACAAAATTCACGTTTTACGTCAGAATTCTGCCATACGAAAGAAAGCGTTGAACTTAAACCACGCACTTCCAACTCAGGTGGCATAGACAGTCAAAGCGCCATCCATAGAAAGGTAGCTTAGAATCGAAGTTGGGAAGCCGAATGCACGTATTCGAACGTGGAGATCTGTCAATTCGAATGCATTCTCGCAAATGCGATAGTTCAAGTCGGTGAAAGCATGTACATCTTACATTTTACAGCTGCGTTCTTCGGACATCATTGTATGAATCAGTTTTGCACGAGGCAGACAAATAAGTCAAGAAAAGGACGGTACCTCCTGTAGGTGATCAAACCATGGGCGAACCCTTGAGTGTTTGCGCAAGCCATTTTCTTACGAACAATGTTGATAATCTCCATCTTCTACAATCGCAAACATGTCAGGTCGCCGAAAGGATTTGAAGAAATTCTTTGCTGCATTCTCAGATTTTCTCCCCATACCTAAGTGTTTAATCACATGTCAACGAAATGTAAATAAAAGCCTGCTTGGAAAACTTCGCTGAATGGCCATTACCATGGAATAACATTGCTTTAATATTTCATTAACGTTCTATTTAAGAAAGATCCTATGAGTTTCACAGAAAAGCTTTGAGCACCACATCAAATTTTTCCTTTTGTTACACCCCATTAACAGTTCGCCACGTTTATATTTCGCCGCGAAACTACAGCCGGTTCCATTTGCTTGGCAAAGAATTAGGCAAACGACGATCTCGAGTCCGATTGAAGAGTGCCCAACTGTTTAATGAAGAAACTTGAATGGATTTTCAAAATGGCGCGGAATCCTGGCTCGATAACTCTAATTAGATAAATTAGCCAAATAATCTTTAAATTCACATAAAGGTGCCGCTTCGCAGGGACAAGATTGGAAAACAGTGCTTATGGGACCAGAAGTACAAAAAGCTGCAGATTCTGTTGAATTGGATTCGCCTGGCTGGAGGCCTGATTGGAGCACACAAAAAATTATATGCTTACGCTAGGCCGTCATCTTCCAACTTAACTTCAACTCCAATCGAAGTCTTTGAGGTAGGTCGCGCAACTTTGTTTTTTTTTTTCAGCGTTTCGTTTCATCATCTACTAAGCCTGCATCATGTTAATTAACTTGCGATGAACAGTTTACATTGAGGAATTTTTCTTTCCGAGGACGCGTTTCAAGGCTTTCCCGAGATTCACGCGTTTATTAACTCAAGAATGGAATGAGAATTCAGGGGTAAAGCGCTAGAAGCAACAAGCAAGGCTCATAAGGGCATTAAAAATGACTGCTGAACTTCAGTAACTCATCATCAGTAACTTATCAATCCGACCATTAAGTGTTTGTGTATACATTTCCACAACGCGAAGAATTGTTGCATCGTGTAGCTCAAAGATATTTTCGAGAAAGAAAAACATTTACCTCGTATAGATTCTTTTTGGCTTTCTTATTCTTGGTCATATTGACTGAGCCCGAGGCCATCTTGCGCGCGTTAATTGAACTGTGTCCGTAAGCTGACTTTTCCTTTAGTTTAATTATCTTACGTCTTTTGAATATACTACGCATTTATGTAGAAGGAAGTTTATTTTACAAAGTCGTGTTGAAAGCCCCGCGTTGGCACGAACCTAGATTAGTTTGAAATTTTAGTTGAAATTCAAAAGCATCTTGCTTTTCTGCGTATATATATATATATATATATATATATATATATATATATATTTAACATATAATTGCTTTGTATGTTGCCTTCCGGTGGCTCCATTAGCAAGTGCCGGAAAGTGCTACGTTGTGTTTGCTTTTGAAGCCCTCACGCGTAGAATCACTGGCAACACTACATAATAAATACAATACACAATAATACAATTCGACACAATAAATTTATTTAAATTTATTTGGAAATTTGCGTTGATGTACCGCTCGCTACGCACGAGGATTCAGGCCAAGTCCTCCAAGCCAGAGCTAGTCAGCTTGAGGATGCCACCTCATCCCATGATATTACTTTCACACATTACTTACTGTACATACTAAGGCAGACGCAGTAAGAAAAAAAAAAAGAAATATTAGGGAAGAAGGGAAGAAATAATAAGGGAAGAACAAGAGGAAATATTATTAGAACCATGAATGGGAAAAACGTCTGACCGAAAGGCTATAATGTCAAAGAAATGCAAGATTTTAATATGTAGCATGCTTTAGTATAGAAGGATGGGAAGACAACCGAAAGCTGGACACGACACCGAACACGACAAAGCACAAAAAAAGAGATGAAGAGGAGAACCCCAGAGGAATCACCAAATAATTAAAACATTAAAACAAAGAATTATAATTGTACAAAGCTTATTAAACTGTTATTTAACTGAAGCTCAATTAAAATCAGGTTAAGTGTAGATGATAAATCAATCAAAGTAAGGGCAAATATATAGGAGATAATAGAAATATCTGCAAAAGCTTTCCTAAAATAGTGACCAATACCAATCTAAGCTTGATAAGCGTGTAAGATCCTGAATAGAAGCCTTTAGGTTGGGATGCCCATGATGTGTAGTGCATCTGATCCTCATGCTTCAAACTACAGTTTCTTCATTCCCACTATCTACCAGCAGACCACCTCCTCCTCCCCACTCAAAATTGTTTCTTTTTTTCACGCTCCTCCCCTCAAACCTGCTGCCAGGCCAGTCGCATCACGTATTTACGATTTACAAGATCCAAATTCTGCGAAATCACAATGGTCATCACTGGGTTGATAGTTGAGCAAGCCAATGCATCATTGTCGTCGTTATTGCGCCAAGTCGTGGTATTGCTACATCAGAGAATATATCCATTGAATATGTTCACAACGGCCAGGCTGCCTTGAACAGATCGCCTCGGGAATAACTGAGGCTCCTTTTTGTGGACTGACATAATGTGATTTCAGAGGAGGTCCCTCAGCTTACTCGTTATGCATCGGTGTGAAGCTCCTCCTAGCTCTAAGCCATGCTGATTGGAATACGTCGTTCCGAATGGCCCCTGTCAAGCCTTAAACGCTGTGATCTGATCCATGTTAAGCATATTTTGATAGTCTTTTGATTCGCTTACCACTTCGGCACAGCTGGCAAATCCGGGAAACGTCCGTATTAGCGAAGCATTACTTCGTTCAGCCATCGCCTTAAAACAAACCTCAACATTACAGAATCAACATTGATCGAATAATGAAGTCAGGCGGCGACAATTGCCTATAGCCACAATTCTGACGCTTGCTTCATTACTGGTACTGGTGCTAGGATGGACAGATTGACGCTTACAACAGAATGCTTACTATAGATGCTAACTACAGATGCTAAATATAGATGCTACCTGTCTTAAAAGGTACCTATTTGATCACACCTCCTTAAGAGTTAACATGCCCTACGTACGTTTCCTCCCGGGATTCGTCATAGACCTTTGGTTGGAATAATGAAGTCTCCTCAGAATAAGGGAGATGACTCGACAGTCCTTACGTGTACCTGCGAATTCTTGATTTTACTGCACAGATGGCTACCGATTTCATGTGGATTATTTGTTGTTAATTTAAGCCAATTAGGGGAGGATTCCTTAACCAACAGTTACCTGTTCGCTGACGTCGTGGTAAGTAGAATATGACATGCCTTAATAACGATATGACGAGATGGGACATAATCTTTTTGTTAGGATATAAACAATGAAACATAGCTTGTTGGATAGAAAGACAACTCTGGGTGAAGGCAAACAGTTTTGCGAGGCCACATGCCCAGAAAATAATGCTAAGGTTGTGTTAAGGCTCAAGCTACCAGATGATTCTTGAGATTTTAATAATTAACTTTCACGTTGTAAGATCTCTCTCAGACCTGTCTCGCTCTCTCTCTCTCTCTCTCTCTCTCTCTCTGTGTCTCTCTCTCTCTCACACACACACACACCACACACACACACACCCATGTACAATGTTTTAATTTTAGTTGTAATAATTTTAATTGTAATAATATCTAAGCACGTATTGTTGTTTTCTACATGCGAAAATAAATCTTGAATCTTGGAATCTTGAATCTCAATGTGGAATACGTCTTGTTTCGACCTTCCAAGTGGGAGTGCGAAGGTATCGTGTCGGAATCTGCTGGATTCGTGCACGAACCTACCCGACATGCATGGAAATGATGGACATTAGTATCTCAGATCTTACTTTTCAGAATGTGGTAAACCGAGTCGTGCTCTACGCTTTGTGCACTTTGTGCTCTAGGCTTTTTTACTCGACTGATGACGTTTGGCTGTCTGGTTAAAGCACTAGCGACTAACAACTATTGAAGAAACTAATATATATATATATATAATATAAATTTAATATATATAATACAAGTATATAATATACATATATATTATGTATATTATATGCATCTATAATATAATACAATATATAATACATGTAATATATACTATATGTATACATAATATAATATCATATGTAATATATAATATAAAACATATATCATATAATATATATATAATATACATAATAATATAGTATAAAACATTATACATATATAAGACATATGTAAATGTATATATATATACATATATATATACATATACATATACATATATACATGTACATATATATATACATAT